>CAOLHI010003718.1:0-157768 GCA_948474755.1 Ctenosaura bakeri | reverse complement strand
TTGTAGCAAAAACAACACAGTCTCATGGTATCTTGAAGGCTAACAAGTTTTATTTGGCATGATTTTTCATGGACCATAGGTCATTTTATCAGATGCCAAGCACTTCTGAAATGGGCTGCAGTCTACAAACATTTCTGCCAAATAAAAACTACATTTCTGCCAAATACACATTTTTTAAGACAGCACTGGACTGTGGTTCTTTTTGTTTCTATATATATATTAAATGCTGTTTCTCCCCTTGTGTTTGCCATGCTTTCCCCCACCTTTCCTCTGTTGTCTTCTTTGAAAAAAGCAGTCATCTTGGATTTAGCTTAGGCTCACTTCATCACTACCACTGTGGGTGGAAACTGCAAGCTGAGCTCCATTCACAGGTCTTATTCTGAAAGGGCTTGTCCTAGTTTCCATGGCACATTTCCAGGCCTGCTTGGGGTGCTAACCAGCAAACAATATCATATCTAGTTACAACCTGAGGTCCACCCCATCCAGTTTTCCCTTTGCTTGCTTACAGATGACGTCGTCTCCAAACTGGTGCTGGGCAATGTGCTCAAACAGGGAAGTAAGCACAGGCAGCAGTGCCACGGTGGTGTAGGTGATGTTCTGGCCCACACCCTTGACCTGGGTTCGGGACTGTGATACTTTGCCCAGTTTGAGATTCTCCACCATCTTCTCAATGTCATCTGAGGCACCTTCAAAGAAAGAACGCAGCCCAGCCTTCACAATCTCAGGACCTGATTTCATCACTGTCCTAGTGGGTGGGATAAAAAGGAAAGATGTCCAGATCAAGTTTCTGCCTGTTTAATGGGGTGAAGTACATGGACCTTGGAATGGAGCAGGCAGGGGAGGTACGAAGCCTAGGCTTTGGGGGGCTGAGTCCCTCCTGAAATTATCAGGCAGCAGGGACAAAGACTATGAAAACTTCAGTGTAATTTGAGTGTCCTCAAAGAGCTGCCAATCAGAAGCGTCCTAGTTTATAGGAATCTTTATATTTACTTAGTAGGGTCTTCCACATTTGCCCCTTTCTTTGATATATTCATTAAGCTTTAAGCAATTTTTGTCCTTGTCTTCATGGTGGTCACATTGTTAACTGCTTTAGCTGGTAGTATTACTATTAATATTCACTGTCTTCTGTGATTTTACTGTACAAACATTCATGCAAGTAAGCAAAATTCATAATGATCTGCCTGCCAGTCTTGCCCTCCTCACCTTAAAAAAATATTTCCATGGTCCCTGGTGAAGAGAACCTAGCTTCATTATTAGAACATCAATATTTAACTGGTTTGACTTAGCAGGGTGATTTTTTTAATGAAAAAACATATTTTTGATTGAAAAAGTGCCCCGATGAATTGGCATAACCTCAGAAGAGATCTTCTCCCTTTTCTCACACACAAGGAAAGATCGCAAAGGAGCATAAGCCATGTTGTGAGCTGCCTTCGAACTCATGCAAGGAGAAAGATGGGATATAAATTTAATAAACATATTAGTTTGTTGCTGCAAGAACGGCAAAAAAAATCTTGTGCCACTTTAGAAGAAAGCCAAATTTTATTTGACATACACTTTCACAAACTCCAGCTCCTCAAGATTGTTGTTTTTATACAGGAGGGAATGTCTCTTCTAAGATTATGCCCTCTGGAGACACACCTATTATCTAAACACAAAAGAGATGCAACTTTTGCATTAGGAATCATTGCTTTCACTTATATAACTCACTAATCAGCCCCACCACTGACTTCCAACTTTCCAGTTTCTCACTTTAAAAAACTTTCCTAACAAAGCCACAGAACTGGTTTTTAACTCTCCTTAGCCTGAAGTTTGGATTAAAATTTGACTCTTCTCTGTTGCTCTTTATAAATATGATGCACCTAAGTGAGAAAGGGGTCTAGCTCTTCTTTTTTGCAGGTGAGTGGGGATGATTTGAGAGAAAAAGAGTCAATCTACTCACCTGGCATCCAAAGAGCGAGCAAGGATATGTAGGCAGTTAACCACGGCAGCAGCATCCGTTCCTGAAGACAGACAGATAATCTTTGTTTAGAGCAAAAGACTGGGAGGGCCACAGCCCCACCGCACTCACCCACTGGCATTTTTTTTAACAATTGTCCCCTATGTCCCCTCAATACCCTCTAGAGGACATAAGGAGATTTTTGCCATGTGTTTAGCACTTCCCAGGTCATTTTGGCCCAGGAGAGGCCTTTTTCAAAAACAAGAAGTGATCAAAGTGACTTCTGATTTATTTCTGGTTTTGAAAAAGACCTCCCCTATGCCAAAAATGGCCCAGACAGGCAAAACATAGTGAAAATGCCCCCCAAACCCCTAGAGGGCATTTAGCGGTGAGGAATTGAACATTTTTTTAAAAATTAAAAGTTTGGATGCTTTTTTTAAACCCTTGGGTAAAAAAAGTTATCCAAAATGGCCCCAGGGGTGCAGGTTGCCCACAGGTCACACTTTGGTCCTTGGTTTAGAGGAGTGCTTCCTAAATTCTGGTCTTCCAAGTATTTCAGACTTCAGCTCCTAGAATCTCTGACCATTGGCCAAGGCAGCTGGGAGCTGAAGTCCAAAACACCTGGAGGACTAGAGTTTGAGAATCATTAGTTTAGAGCCTAGGTCAAAGAGCACAGAATAGGGCTACAGGATAAGAGAAATACAGCATGGTGGCTGGAAGGAGGCAAAGAGGAGAAGCAGATTGGCCCATGGCTGAGGTAGCTCAGTTAGGATGCAGGATGAAGAACAGGCTTGTGGGGTGCTCAAACCCCACCAAACCAGAGTGGAAGATAAGAGGTAAGGAACACACACACATCAGAAAATAAGAGGCAAGGAATATATACAGACACCAAGAAAAGAATCAGAGGAACGGTGCTGCTTACCAAAGAGAGAGACTCGGTGCCTGACCAAGGCTGCCAATTTGCAGAAAAGGCTGAAGGACAGAAAAGGGAGGCAGAATGAGAGAAAATGAAAGACATTGTTGGAAGGAAGAAGGTACACAATGGGGCAAAGGGATTAGGTGGCAGATGGGTGGAAAGGGCATCTGAGGATAGTGGAAAAGGAAACGGTATGCCAATCTTTCCCAAACTGGTGCCCTTCAGATGTGTTGGTTTACAACTGCCAGAAGTTGCAGATATACATCTTTAGGGCAATCGGCTGATATACCTGGTATCTCCCATTCATGCACATAATACCCTGCATGCTTGAGCAAGGAGGAGA
Organism: Ctenosaura bakeri; assembly: GCA_948474755.1. NCBI lineage: Eukaryota > Metazoa > Chordata > Lepidosauria > Squamata > Iguanidae > Ctenosaura > Ctenosaura bakeri. Next base: position 154,573 of record CAOLHI010003718.1, on the reverse strand, counting down.
ATTTGAAAACCACAGGAGTGGAAATGATTTCCAGAGAGGAGGTCCAGACAGCAAGGGCTGCATTACAGAATGGGCCACATGCAGCCTCTGAACACTCCCCCTTTCCTCTCGTATAGTTTATGCACCAGATCTGCCTTTTCTTTTAACAGGACATCTCACATCATGAACAGCAAAGCTTTAAATCTCTACATGTCTGAATATCAAAACACTCCAATCCTGACACATTTTAAATCTGTAAAAAAAGCTGATCTCAACACTGGGAGCCTCTTCACCTTTTGCAAGCAATCAAGTTTGTCCCTGAATACTGAATGTTTGGATATTTAGGGAGAATATACAGTCACAGATTTTTTTGTTCCTGGGTGTGTATTTATGTGTAACAAACATGTTTGCAAACACAGATTGGTTTCTATTTCTTTCTTGCAACGTACTGCTTAAGGTATACTCCTAAGGTATACAATTAAAAATGTAATGTGTGGATTGAACACTCTGTATATGTATGTCCACATCTCTTTGTGGGGAGCTCTTAGTTCCTACCTGGTTATCATCTCCTTCTCCTTGTTGGAAGCATGACCTCCACTGCCTAGGACTTTGGCTGGTGTGGACAAGAAGTAGAGGCAGTGGTTGGTAAAGTACTGGTTGATTAGAGGCAACAGGATCTGAGAAGGGACAGAAAATTAGTGGGATGAGAAAGGTTGTTAGCTTTGATTCCTTGGAACATGGGAGAATATAAGTCAAAATTTAATCCTTCGAGAGCTATTCTTCACTTCATTTTTATGCTTGTGTTGTGCTAAGTGTGCCACAGCTTTTCCATTCAGGGAGGTCTCTTCTGAGCGCTCCATTTAGGAAGCCCCCCATCCCAGCCTCTTCTTACCACAATCAACACCAGTACACAGACAAAAAAACTGAGAAAGAAAAAATGAAGTTGAAGCTGACCTTGGCAAAGAACTTGATCTCTTGCTCATGGGGAGATTTCTCTACCCGTCCACTGCTCACCACAGCCTCTGAGGTAGAAAAGAGTCCCATTGAGCAACACCACGAAATGGGAACCATGAGTTAATTGCAGATATATGCCCCTTCATTTAACCATGTGGTACTGCCTGGGCAACTGAGAGGACAGCTGCTGGAACTTTGCCCAGGGATCAACAAAGAACAAACTCACACTTCCCAATTGCACTTAAGAATGGAACCCAGAAATCCTGATCCTTGTTCTCCCACCTACTTTAACCATTAAACTTTCCCACACTCCCAACAATTCTAGCTCAGCTGGCTGGTTCCATTCCCCACTCAAATGATATAAACCAAAGGAAGAGGTTTAAATTCCAAACTTCCTCCATCTCTGCTACAACTCCATCCCCCACCGGGGTCCTGAGGGGAAAGAACTATAGGGCTCCATGTGTAGCACACTACAGGTTTCCAAATGTCTGTTGAGAGGGAAAAGTACAGCTATTTTACCCAGATGGGCAATGAACTCCTGAGATATGTCCATCCATTTCAACAGCTGTTGAAGGAACCCATAGGCAAAGCGTTTCTCAATGGATGATGTGTCCAGCTCCATGTCCTTCAAACCCCTGCGAGAAATAACAGCATATGAATCAGTAAGACAGATTGTGGCATACATTCCTACATCCTTCCGTTAGCAGCTCCCACGTGACCCACTCAGTGGCAGCTGATGCCCTCTGGGGCAGTGTGGCCAAGGGCAGGGTCACCCCTAGAGAGGAAGAACCAGGCATATCTAGTTTGCTAACCAGCTTCCTCCTTTGTAAGGTCCATGTAATCAGCAGGGAAAGGACAGCCCATCATTGTGAGCCCCAGGGCAAAAAAAGTGGGGTGAGGGTTTGAAAGGAAAAGTAAAAATGACCCCTGGTGGGGATTTTGCAACATTTTGCTGCTGGAGGGCTGTTTTGGATTATTTTCAAAGAGCCAGTGACTTGGAATTGACTTTTGGGTCACTTCCTATTAGAAAAAAACTCTTCTAGACCCAAAATGACCAAGACAGAGCTAAAGGTGTACTGAAATTATACCCCACTTTTTAAAGAGCCTTTTGGTAGGTTTGTCGGTCAGTGAGAGGCAGCCCTCCAAGGTTCTGTGGGGGCCAATACAGTCCTTTAACCCTGATAGCTGCCCAGCTCTGGTCTATACACACACCCAGTATGCCTTGTTTGTTAGGTTGTGTTCGTGTGTGTGGGTATGAGTTTCAGGAGTAAGGTGAGTCCTTCCCAACAGGACAACCATCTCATCCTCTCTGCATCCTCCAGAATCTTCCAGGCTCACCTTGTCACTGCATAACCATTCAGCTGCAAGAATTTGAGCAACTCTTGGGCCTTTTCTCGGTCTCGGGCTTTCTCCTTTGCTGTTAGAGTATCGTAAGGCACCAGAAGAGGATGGGTGCCTCCACCTTCAGAGAGAAGAGAGAGAAAGCTTGAAATGTGATGGTGCAAAGGGTAGAATGCCAGTACTGTACAATGAGAGATGAAGGCGCACTAACTCACCCTTGGCTTCTAGTTCTAGCTTCTTCTTGCGTCCCCAGGTGTTGTGGTAGTTCTCAGCCAGCTGCTCTGCCATGGCCTGCAAAGAAATACCAGGTCTCATAGCCATGGGACGAACAACCATGAACATGTAAAAGACCAATTTAAAATAGTAGAGAACACAAGGCAGTAATTATACCTCACATACAGTATCTATCATGCTCACTTATTACCTGCCTTCCACTTCAACCAAATCCCAAATCCCACATTCTCATAGAGTACCGCTTTTACAAATTTCACAAATGAAACGCTGAAGTGAAAAAAAAATACCACCTCTTTGCTTGCTTTTATAAACACATTTCCTACACTTGGATCATTTATTCTGATTTCAGTGTTTTTATTTTTTAATTTCAGGAGAGCAGTTTGTTGCAGTCTCATAGGCTTAGCTTTGTGTTTACTCACCTGTAGTTCCCTGGAAAGGGTCACTCCAGACAAATCTATGGGCTGAGGATTGTAGCCATGGCTAGGATCATACGTCTGCAAGAGAACATGAAAAGAGAGACTGGTGGCACTTATGGTTTCCATGCCTGCCACACTGCTTTTTTTTGCCTGCGCTCTAGGTCAAACTTGCTAGAGGTCACTCTTTGCGAGAAACTGGGGACAGTACCCAGGGGTCTTGATTCCCAGTTCCCCTACTTCCAGTGCACTTACCCTGAATTCCCAGAGGTTGGTGAAGAATCCACATGTTGGCTTATAGATTTTTTTCCCCACTGCACACTGGTCTGGGAAAGAAGCTGCCTGGAGCAGTCTTCCTATCCTTGTGACTCCACATGTTTTTGACTACAACTCTCATGATCCTCATAATCCCCAATCAGCACAGACAATGGGCATGCTGGATAGAGATGCTGGAACTTGTAGTCAAATAGTGAAAGATGCCAGTTTGTGGAAAGCTGACCTAGAACCCACAGTTTCTAGTTTTTTGCCCCTCCCTGACATCCTTTTACAGAAATGAATTCCAGAATTCCTCTCTGGGTGGTTTTCCAAACAGAATTGTCCTTCTAAACAAAATTGTACTTTTGCAGTTTCACAATGTGCGATCTCACTAGGATAATGATGCACCCAGAACATTATGTGTAGACAAAGAATAGGAAAAGACTGGGAACATAAGTAGCAGAAAAGAGGCTAAGAACACCCTCCCCTTCAAAACCACAGCCTCCAAAGCTGCTTTTAATTAGAAACAGACAAGCTATGGGGGCGTGCAACGAGTAATTCCCACTCCAAATGTTCTTTATCCTCCTGGAGTTTGCCCTAGAGTAAGGCCAAACCTGGGTCTGTGAGATCTTGCGTGTCTTTTTCTTCTCACTCTTCTCTTCCTCACCCTCACGGGCCTTCTCAATTGTCCACTCCCAAGCAATCATGGCCTTCAGAGATTCCTTGATGGGCCACCTGTAAATTTCTTTATCCTGCAGGGGGAGAATAAGAACCTTGAATGATGGCTGGAGAAGGGTAAAAAAAGCAAGGCTCAGGTGGGATACACAGGCATACCCTGAGGGGGATACATCCTCCTGCAATTCAAGAAATATGGTCCGGTCCAGCTCAGCAGGAGGAGAGCACTTTGATAAGATGCACCGATAAACTACTGAGTATAGAATAAAAGTACAGCTATTATTTTAAAGGGGTGGGAAATATCACTAATATGGCTATCTCAAAGCTTCATATGAGGAACCCAATAATTATCTCCCCATTTGAAAGTATCATAGCATTCCAAATCCTGAAACTTGCCCATTTTAAACTTCTTAGGGGAGAAATGTTAAAAAATATTCAATACTAAGATTAAAATTTCATTACTATCATTGCCTTAAACCAAGACTGAGGGTTTTATTGGATGGAGAATGTCAAAATCCTGATTTATAATATGAACTTTAATTAATAATGCTTAGAAATCTAGAATTTCAGATTTCAAGTTTGTGTAACCCTTGAGTTCTGTTCCTAAACAGAGTTGGGAAGTTTGCCATGCTTCGTTCCTTTAATGGAAGAAGAGCAGAGTGAGAACATTACCTTTTCTGAGAATGTTTTATACGGCCGCAACATGGGGCTTGTCTTGGCCTCCTCATCATAGGCCTCTCCAAAAGACCAGTTGTTCTGAATCTGCAAGGAGGAGATCAAGAGGTAGAATATTTCACATTTCAAATAGAACATTTCACATGGCAGAGAATTTATGCCAGCCTCCCCCAACCTTTGGTCCTCCAGTTAGCTGTGGGACTGTAGCACTTCTACTTGAAAGCCAAATGACCATGACACGTCAATCCAGAGAGGGGTCAAGTGGAGACTCCTTACCTTATCAAATCCCCATTTCTCATGAGTGTATTCAGCATACTTGTTGATGAAAGAGTCCAGTTTCTCTGGAATTATAACACTGTGTGAGAGAGAGAGAAAAAAAATCCCAGGTTGCCCATCAACAAGAAGATAGGCGCACTGATAAGAACCACAGAAGATACCAAGTCCCTGTTTAAGCTTCACAACATTAATGTGTAAAATGTTGACATTTAATGTTGTAAAGCACCAAGGATTCCAGTACGCAAAAGGTTAATATCTAGATGCCTTCTGAAATAACCAACGGTTTGGAACCTGTATAGCACTAAACCATAGATGGGAAAAGATGGACTTGAGGAGCTACCCCCTACCACAAAACATCACTCACTTGAGTGTCTCCACAGGCTTGGGGTCAAAGTTGCCCTCAGCATCCACAGAGGCCTTCTTCTCGGTCTTGGAGGAGTAGCTAGCATCCACGTAGTCAGGTGGGATGGCCCCTGCAATGGCACACAGGCAGGGCATGGCGAGCTTGTATAGGTCGGGGTCAAATTTCTGGGCACCATCACAGAAAAAAGTGGGAAGGACAGAGGGTTAGACAGAAAAGAAACTCAGTGAGGTAAAATAACTCTGTTCCAATCCCCAGTTCAAGCCTCTCCTCTTTCTGGGATGTAGTCATCCCATTCCTAGTTGATCCCAGGGAGTAAAGGAAGATACACTGCTTACCTTGTGGGATAACGACTCAAAGATGCCCCAGAAGAGCTTCCGGGTCAAGTGAAGCTCCTCCTCAGAGGTGACCCCATAATTGGCCCAGCCAGTAGGTAGGCAATAATATTTCCAGCAGCGTTCATAATGGTTGGTCAGTAGCTAGGCAAGAGAAAAGAAGAAGAAAGATTAGCTAGCCAAAAGACTGGCTGTAGCACGCACACACACACACACACACATAAAGAGAGAGAGAGATTGAGAGAAAGAAGGAGAGAAAGATGGAAACAGAAAGATAGAGACTTCCTAGCAAGAACACCGTTCTGACATCCCTATAAATGCTACTATTTAAACTATAACTCCCACAATTTCCAGCTACCATGGCCAGTGGTAGCAATGTGGCAATGCTTCTGGGGTATTCTGAAAATTCTAGCTTTAAAAAGTTATATCTTCCAAAGCCTGGTCTAGATACAATCTAGCACATTCTGCATGATAAAATGCCTCCCTTCATATTGAATACAAATACCTACGGCCCACCTTCAGGGACATCTTGGCAAACTCATTCAGGATGGGCACATCAAATACCAACCGGCGCAGGAGGTGTTGAAGCATAGAGGGCCGGATGTACCTAGAAGGACAGTGAACAGAAAAATGAACAGAAAAGCCCAGGAAAGCATGGCAGAAAGGAAGGAACTGCTGCCACTAGAAATTCCGTTTTCTTTGGACTGCATGCAGGTTGCATTTGGCGATAGAATACGTTGCAAAGGAGAAGTAAGGATGATGATGGGAATGATGACTGTGACCTACTGGCCATCTTCAGTATATTTGCTTAGGAGGAACAAGATTACTCAAAAGGCACTGGGACCAATCATGGGGGCTATAACCTACTCCAAGAGTGGCCAACTGTGTGAGGGCCATGGGCCAGTTTCCCACCCAGTCCTTGGTGGGCTCAATCCCACAAACATGCCAAACATCTTTTCCTCAAAATGATGACTGGAAGTGGCATTACATCACTTTTGTTGGTGATTTTGAGAGGGACTTAAAATTAAAACAGAGACATTGAGGGTAGAGGTGGATGATGGGTAGAGGCAGAGGCTGTTTTCATGTGTTTGGGTGGTCTTCCATGTGGATTTGGGTGAAACTTGCCTGCTCCAATTTGCTTGTGGGGATCAGGGGACTTTGGGGGACAGTCAAGGGACTTCAAAAGCCACATGCTGCTTGCAGGATATACTTCCCCCCATCTACTCTACCTTCACACTTGCAATCCTCCTCAATACCTGCACAGTGCCATGAGGCACTCTTCAATGACATCACGCTGAGCCTTGGTGAGAGAGCGTCCACGTGAGAGCCTGTAGATTGTATGCAGCATGGAGTCCACCATAATGGCCCGGTGCTCCGTGCCAGCAAAAAGTGGAGCACACTTGGTGATGAGCGGCAACACAGCTGAACAGAGATAGCGGTTTAAGGCCAGTGCCATCTCAGTGGTGCTGAAGGCAGCCTGCAGTAGGAGAAGAGAATGGGTAGGAAGGAGAGAAGACGAACCATGAGATATTCCATTTCTCCTATAGCCTATACAGATGTAGATATTTTCAAACACAGCTTTGTATTCTGTTAGTATGGATATGTTCCTGGCTGGTTATTCCACAGCCCACCTGACTTAGCAGTTAATTTTGCGACTGGGACCAGAAAAATCGTATGTGTCCCTTCTCGTCACACCCAGCACTCACTGTGTCCAATGAGGCAGCAGCTCTCATGTCAGGCAAGAAGCCCACTTCCAGCACGTGAAGAAGGAATTCCTGGTTGTCAATGCCATAGACCCGGTCCAGGAACAACACCATAGGAGCCTTGTGGTCAGGTACAAAGCTGGCAGACATCTTGGGCTCAATAACATTGCCATCTAAGGTAAATAAAGAGAGACTAGAGAGGGAGCAGGCCAGGTTTCCAGAACACAGCTTGGGAGGAGGATGGGCAGAGGGACACCCCGATTAATTGAGTCTTAAAAAGTTCTCAGGTTAGGAAATGCAATATCCTAGAATTCTACTCTGCCCCATCCAGTTGCTGTACCTTTGCCAAATGAAGGGATCTGTAGCGGGAGACTGATGACTCCAACAAGATCTTCAATGGGCACCAAAGAGCGCAAGATGGCTCTGATCCGGAGGGCTTCACCTTTCCCAGCCTGGATGAGCTGTGCAAAAGGAGGCAAGGTGCAAGAAGTGAGCTTTTTAGGAAGGTACATCATGCAAATGCCAGCTAGGGAGAAAAAAAAGCCAAGGGTGAGAGCCAGCCAGAGACTGCTCTGGAGGAAGGGGTGGTACCAGTGCTGGGTGAGATGCACCAAATGCCAAAAATCATGCAAGGATTTTTTTTTCCTGGAGGGGGGAAAGGATACACTTTTCTTAAAAAAAATCCCTAAGAACAGTGAAGGGAATGGTGTGGTGCTTACATGCATTTCGGGGGCACAACGCCCCAGCAAATCGATGAGGGCAGCATAGAAGGACATGACCGCATTGCCCAAATGAACCCGGTTCTCCTCATGTGTTTCTTCTCCCCCAAACCTGGGAGAGAAATAGAGAGAGAGAAGAAGGGGGAGGGAGGATCAGCCATTCATGCAGCAAAGGTAGGGAGCAAGGGGAAGGGGCAAAATAATGATGTCCTAGTCTGAAAAACAAAGGGGTGGGGAGGCAAAGGGAACATGTATCAGGAAGTGTATGTGAAAATGCAGCTATAATGAGGAAACTCAAAGAACTGGTCAGAACAGTCAATCTGGAAAATGCAGAATGTGGCTATTAACTCAGAAAACTGTGGCAGCTTCAAAATTCTCAACTTCTTCTTTTTTTAAAAAAAGACCAAGTTCCCAGCTTCTCTGGAAGTGGAAAGGAAGAAAAGAAAGAAGGAAAACCGAGAGTGGCAGTTTTTACTTAGAGCCAGACACACTGTCTCAATCTGAAGCTGGAGTTACTTTTGGACTATAATGATCAGACCAAATGGAGCAACTATGAAAAAAAGAAAAGTACCATACAGCATACACAGAATGTACATGTGAATGAGCATTGTGGTAGGCAGGTGAAAAGTTATTTTAAAAAAGTTATTTTTAGGGAACACAATTGCTAGAATGCCCCAGCCATGCTGTCCAGGGGGAATCTAGGAGCTATAATTCCAAAAACATAATTTTTGCAAGCTCTGGAGTGAGGGAACTTGTGGGGATCAAGCAGTTGTTTGACTGAAGGGAACTGTAGTGAAAAGATCAAGGAGGTCTTCTGATATCCATTGCAAGCTGAAGCAAGTCAGGCACTACTCCCTGGTTCTTTCTAAAGGCTATAAAAGCTTCCAGATCAAGTCTACTAACTACTCTGAGAGAAAAATAGGGTTCTGTTGCTCCTGCTGCCCCCTGGGACTCAACTCCTTTCTGTCTTCACGGCTGTCCTCCTGCCCCATCACAATTTAACAGAAGCTAACTTCAGATTACAGGGGAAGTGTCATACTTTATCTCCACATCCTGCCCCATACAAAATGCTTTCCCCTTTGCAAACTTGAACCCCGCCCCTATGTATTCCCTTCACGCACAGCTCCCGACGGCGATCCTTCTTGACTGTAGGCCCATCGCGGGCTGGATCCTGGGAGATCTGGATGGCCTCCTCTATGGCTGCCAATAGACCGTTGCCACCTTCACCCCGTAGGGCTGGACCAAAGCACTCAGGGCGCCGGATTAACAGGCGCACCACCACATTGGCATTCTCTTCCACACTCTCCCCTGTGGGAAGAGAGAAAAGGGAGTTTATGAAGACAAAGGGGTTATCTTAAAAACTAAAGAAGCTGAAGAAACCTCTGCAGATTCTGCATACTTTTGCTACAGAAGCACCTGGTGCAAAATCTGAACATTTTTCTTAGTTTGCTTTCTCAAAATAAGGACTCAAGTCCTTGTGTACACAGCTTAGAAAACAGTGAATAGTAACCAGCCCAGTCTCAGACTCTGAACAAAGTGTGGGGTAGGTTGAGTTCAAGCCCCAGTGGACAGGTCTCACCAACTGTCTAGCCAGTAGGCCAAATCAGCCTTACTTAATATCTATTAAGTAAGGTTGATTTAGCCTACTGGCTAGACAGTTGGTGATCAGGATTCTAGACCCTTACACAAGCCCCTGTGTCATTCACCAATCTTGTGTTGAAATCTATCTTTCAAGTAAGACAACTGATCCTTGGTATCTGTTGGGCTTTAGTTCCAGAATCTGCACGCAAAATCAGCTGATGCTTAAGTCCTCTTATACACAATGGCAAATGGTAAAATGGTATCCCTTATATAAAATGATGGCCATCTCAAATGAGTACTGGAGAGAGCCTGAGGATCTGTGAAATGGCGAGAGGCTATAGCAGGGTACACCTACACATGAGTGTAGTCATTGGGATGTAATTAAATCAAGGTGTGCTTTTTGGATTATTTTTTGAGTATTTTCAAGCTGCAGTCAATTGAATCTCCAGGGCACTCACAGCAGGATTCCTGGCTTAGCCCCACCTGCAGCTCCCTGGTATTCTTAGATGAACTCCTATCTGCATACAAGCCAGTTCTGACTCTGTTTAGCTTCTGAAATCAGATGAGATCAGACGTGTTCAGGATGGTATGGTGCTTAGCTCACCATTAACAAAGACGGTGAAGCGCAGGAAATCCAAATAGCGCTCGCCTCCACAGGGGTTCCAGCCAATGTCAGGATAACCCTTGGACAGCAGCATAGGGCAGCTCTGGAGACCAGCTCCAGCCAGGTATGTCACCACCTTGGGAGACAAAAGAAGAAGAGTTCTGACTGAAAACACAGCTCTGGGTAATTCCTGTCCATACAATCCCCATCTAAAAAAGTGGAATTCTTGTAGGTTATTGGGACTAATTCACCATCATTGCCCTAGATCAGCCATTCTCAGCACTTAGGCCTTTAAATGTTTTAAACTTTAGTTTCCAGGATCCTCAACTATTGTCCTGCTGCTGGGCTTTTGGGAGCTGAAGTCCAAAAACATCTGGAGAACTGAAGGTTAAGCACCACTGCCCCAGGCTGAAAAAGTTGCTATGCACATAACTGTACGGTCTAAGCCACAAACCATAATCATGGTGGCCACCTGACAGGCAAGAATCTTATTTATTAAAATTGAATGGCAAAGGGTATTTATTGATCCTGGCAATGTCTGAATAGCCAGAGCCAGCAATGCTGTCAAGAAAGGAAGAGGCGGGATGTAGTTGCTACAGAACCATAATGTGCAAAATGACTGTGTCGCCTGAAGCACCACTGTTTTAGCAACAGCAGATGATGTAACCGCAAGGACTAGCAAAGGAAAATGGAAGAAATGGGTGCCAGCGGAGAGAAAAGAAAGAGATGCAAACTTAGATGGGTGCAAGTTCTGGTTGCATTAGGTGTTTCCAAATGCTTATAGCTGGTCCTTTCCCGCCCATCTCTCTGTTTCGGTACTCTCATGCCAATCATTCATGTTACCTTCTCCAGGTCTTGCTCCTGCAGAGCCAGGGCCAACTCATTGTTATCAATGACGGAAGCGGCAGCCACGTCCAAGGGTGTGGATCCACGCATGCCTAGAGAGGAGTAAGGCAAATGGTAAGCAGACAATCAGAAAGTTCCAAGAGCAGAGTGTAGTCTCTCACCAAAGAAGCAAATGGAACAAAATCTCACCCCCAGCACCCCCACAGGTTGACATACAACGTGGGTAAGAAGATTATGAGAGCAACCTGTGCTGGCACCAAAATTAAAATTCAACATTTGAATAAATCAGTTCAATATCTTAAGGTGGCAATGTTGGCTTTAAAGTCATTGTTTTCCGGCAACATGGATATTTCATACAGCTACATCTCAAACATTCATGACAGCTGTAATTCAGAATATCACAGAAGAATGCCCAGATTGCCCAAAATCTGTCTTTTAACTGTGATATCAGTCACCCATAAAAACAAAGGAACATACTTCATCTGTATGACAGCGACCTCTATATCCGCTATTTTTTAAATGTTGAAGAAAGCCACCTTCTTTTCCCATATCTTGAGTCCCACTGGCAGCATTTACCAAACAGGTTTGGGAGGTCTTTGAACTACTACCAAAAACCTGAGAAACCTGTGTACCAGAAGCAAAATCTCTGCAAATCTCTGGAGAGAGAAAAAAATACTAGCAACCCTCTCAGGCAATGAGTTGACACATCTCAGTCTTACTTTCTAATTATCCTCATGTGAACAATGTATATCAGTTTACTGGTATTACATTCACCGCAACCCACCCCAGCTCATCCCAGAGTTTGTCCTAAGTGCACTGCTCACCCAACCCAATGCCACTGTTCTCCAGCAAATAGCTCAGGTGGTCAAACATGGAGCGCTGGTTCTGGCGGCTGATTCGGCAAAAGTAGCACAGGAAGCGGCAGCAGTTGGTCACCATCTTGGGGAAGCGGATCTCCTGCTCAGAGACAACAGAGTTTCCTTCACATTTTGCTGAAGGCCTGCCTCAACATACATTCTTCCCCGCCATTCTCTCCCCCACCTAAAAACTAAAACCTATGCAGTCTGCCACCACTGTCCTTTATGCCCTATAGACAACATCTTAGTCTTGGTGGGACAGGGTGTGCTTGTGTCCCATTAGCAGCCAGCCCCTTTGCTGACCGAAGGCCAAACACGCTTACCTTTGAATCTCCTCCTCCCAATACATTCACCATGACCTCCATGACAGTTTCATGCATGCCCAGGGCCCTCATTAGGTTAGGATGCTGGTAGAATACTTTGTTGTTCATAATGTTGCTGCCAAAGAGAAACAGATAGATGAAAAATTGTGTCAGAGAACATGACATGTAATGCAAAGGCTTTAAGAGACTGAGAACAGTTTAGGAAGTTCCAGATGGCAAAGATGAATGCTCAGTTGAGAAGGGAGGAGATAAGTTTGAGAAGAGCCACAATGCAGTTCAAAAGATGAAACATGCAGATAATGGCTACTTACCATTTTGGACTGATGCAGAGTTGCACCAGTTGATGGTGGTGAGAAGTGGCTAAAACTGAAGAGGAGGACTAAATATTTTACAAGGTTAAAGTTAACTAGGCCTCATTCGGCCAATACCTGGCAGCAATATGGAAGTGACTCTGGGCTCCCTCAAGGAACATAATAACACACATACTGTCAAAAGGCCTTCAGGAACAGAAACACTGAAGCAAAGAAAGGGCAGAAGGCTGAACACAAGGCTAAAGCACTGGTAATCTGTTGTTCTCCAGTCAATGAGGAAGACCTCAAGTTACAGGGCATAGTCACGTAGTAAGAACAGATGTGTTGGAGACAGAAAGTTCAACTGACAGCATCTCAAGGCAGAAGAACCCATGGTAGCAGGCAAAAATGTTTTGCTTAGGGGCTTGGAGAGCAGTTGTTGGGTGAAACTATCAGAAAACAACTGGACGACTCAGCAATAGATTGAGTCATATGAAGACTCTGGTAACTCACTGGAGGGAAGGCTTCACTCCACACAGGAGCCTTGGAAACAGCCTTACAGTGGGATAAATAAGGAAAGCACAGTTCAAGGAGGGGAGACAGGACAGCTGGAGAGTCCTGTGGAATGGAAGTACATACCCAATGCTTTGTATCATCAAGTTCTCCTCCTCAGGCCCCATCTGGACAATGAGCAGTGAACGAATCTGGCCCAGGCACTCCAGCAGGCTCATGGTATCCTCTACAGAGTTGGCATTGATGGTGTAGGACTTGGGCATGGCACGAATTAACTCCCCAAGGCTGTCATATTGTCGATGTAGAAGGCTGAACATGACCCGCACCAGCTCCGGGCTTTGAATGAAGGACTCTTGGGCCCAGTGAACCATGGTGTGGGAGATCAACTCCTGTAGGGTGCCTATGTGGTTGGGGAAATGGAGAATGACAGTTACTAAAGAGCTATACTTAAAGAACCAAAGAGAAACAAGGAATAATAATTTGACACTAAGGAGGGAATTGAACATTGTGATATGCCAAGGTTCCACATTCTTATCAAGACACTGGCATTTCATGCTATCCAACTAATTATAGTTGGCTATCAGTAGTGCTGCTAAATAAACCACAGATCCCTCATCTCTGGTCCTTTTATCAGAACACCCAACAAACGGATTCTGGCTTGTCCTTTTTTCAACAAGCCAAAGCCAAAACTAATAATAAGCCACAGGTTATCACTCTGGCTTATTAAGACAGAAAAAAGACAGAATGACCACTTTGGATATCACATTGAACAAACCACAAAGAGAGTATCTGTGATTTGTTTGCCCAGTAGGAGCAGCAAATTCTCAAGTCACATTACACTGACCTCTGTGTTTTTGTCTACATGAGCATGCATATCTGCTTTCCCTAGTATTTCAAGCAGGAAAACTTTGAAACACTCTCATAACTCTCTCAGTTCTTTCTCCAACTGCACTGGCTTGCTCATTCCTTTCCCTGAGACAAGGGAATCAAGTTGCTTCATCGCGCACAGTGTGGGCTCAAACCAAAGTGTGGATTCAAATAATCTCTGAGGTAGCAGCTATGTAAGGGATGGGGGTTATTCCCCCATTGCCTCATGGACCACACTGATGTCTTTTGCTACACCAAAAAGAACACAATGTCACTTCTAGATGCCATTTTGGCCAATTTTTGGCTCATTTATTTTCTTTGAGGTGGGGGTGGGGTCCCTAGGGGTTATGGGGAAGCAAAACATTGCATTGTGGGTGGCTTTCAGGTGGACAGTTTGTGAGGAAAAAAAATCTTCCCAAAATTGACCTGGAAGGGTTTTTTTTTAGTTTTTTTGGGAGGGGTCTGGGAGCTTTGGAGCACTTCTGGGGGCCTTCAGAGGCTGAAAGGAGGGGGGTCCCAAGGGCCACATATGCTTTGCTCACCTCACTCTAGATTGTGGGAACTGAAATAATTTGGTCTACTTCACCCATAGCTGTGACTCTCAGCAGAGAAACCCCTCAAATATCCGCTTGCCCATACAGTTCCTCTGTGGCACCTACTAGGTTTTGGCTCCTCTTCTGGAGTTTGCTCCTCTTCTGCTTCCTCTTTCTTCTTACGGAAGCTCATCACCTTTTCCACTAAGCTCATCAACCGCCGTCGGAAGGACGTGTCTTCTTCCTCCTCTTCTTCCTCACCCTCTGCCTGGATACCTATGGGAAGTGGGCAAAGCAAACATGGCTTCAAAAATGGGGGATACCATACTGGTAGATTTCTTGTTTGAGGACACATTATGCAGAATGTGGGTTCAAGACCCCATCACTCGTGTGAAATTTTGCACCTGCAACACTTTTTAAAACTCTTTTTTAATTAAAGCAAGTCTCTAACCCTCATAGCTGCAGATCACAGAGGTAAGCTTAGAAAGGGGTAGTTTCCATGTAAAAAGGCTTAAAAACAGCTGGAGGGGCAGGGTAGAGGCTTCCTTACTTTGTCTAGTTAATGTCCCCTTGATGATTAGCAGAAGGACACTACATTATGTAAAGCAAACATAATATAAAGAAACCCACTTTATCATCTCCAATCTATATTCTGAAGGAGTTTACCACCACCATCAACCACAAGGAACAGGAACAGCGACTGTCATTAGCTCTAGCCAGCTGGGCTAGAGGGATTATAGGAACTCCAGTTCAATAGCAACAACTAGAACACCAGAATTTCACCATCCTTGGCCCTAGCCTACCAACTCATGCTGTGCAATGTGTGGACCAGCCCACAGTACATGCAGTGTGGAGATGTTCCTTACCACAATGAGACAACAAGTCAGTATGAAACTCCAGCAGCTCATCACGGATCTCGTCTGGTACAGGGCAGTCCTCCTCATCAGCTCCATTCTTGAAGTTCAGTAGCATGTTGATCTATTATGAAGGCAAGACACAGATCAGAGTAGATGCAGGCTGTAGGCTGTCCACCCCCAGGCAAGGTTTTTATTCTCTATTCGTTACAGTATCTTTCCCACTTCTGCATTAGTAAACACTGGATGGAGGTCTATTCCACTGAAGCATGCTGCATCACAAAATGGTCTTCCACTAGTTTATTTTGTGTTGTGTGAACATGTGGAAAACAGCTTTTGTTCCAGTAAATCAGGAGAGGTGAATCCTGCAGTCTTCCAGAGGTTATTGGATTCCAAGTCCCAGCAGTCCTAGCAGCATAGCCAATTGTAAGGAATGTACAGGTGGCAGCTAATAATACCTGGAGGCCCACACAATTCTTATCCTTGTAGTAACATTCAGTATCCCCAAAGCCATTTTGTGGCCCCAGAGTACCCCCTCATTTTCCAGAATTTTACTTTTTTAAAAAAATGACAACATAATTCTCCTCCAAAATAAGGTATGACCCCACACTGTGTTTTTGCAAAAAAAAAAAAAAAAATCGTATCTTCTTTTCTAAACCACAGGTGGGTTTATTTTTCTCAGCTGGATGTCACCAGGCACTTTCAGCCACATGAGGAATGGTTGGTGAGGCCCCTGGAGGATTGTGAGTCTAGAAAAATGGTATCTGGACCCTTAGAGTATACCAGTTCTTGGTCCAAACAAGCCTTGCGTTACCCAGAAAGATCTGTCAGAACAGCACTAACTTTTAAAATCTGGGCACTAAAGAATGGTGCACCTTTCTACTATCTATAGTCTTTCCTAGCACTCCTTCCTCCTGCTCCCTGTAACTGCACCCAGTACCTGCTCCTGTGGTGGTGAACGGAACTCCCTGGTGCGCCGAGCCGTCTCAGCAGCCGACATGGTGAAGGCCTGCATCAGTACGTTGTAGCGCTGGCGCTGGTTGGTCTGCAGATTGTCCACATAGCGCTCTGAGAAAGCAATGATGGCTTCCACGCGGTGCTGCAGCTCCCGGTCACAGAAGAATTGCAGCAGGTTGCACATCTGTGTGGAGATGGGGAGGATGAGAAGATGTGCAGAAGTGGCAGCTATCAAAGCTCTAGGCTCCGGCCCTACTGTTAGGCCGAGAGAGACAATCACCCCGGGGAGAAGATGCAACAGCTGCCATTCCCAAAACATTCCTCCTGGATCTCCTGTCCACTCTACACAAAGATGACAGGGTTATGTGTGCCACATCTCTTCCCCTATAGCTCCCTACATTAAATCTGCTGCCTTGGGTCTGGGAGTAGACATTCCCTCCCTGCCATTGTTAAAAGTTGGATTCAGTGCCAGTCTCCTTTGCTGCTGTGTTTGGAGCTGGGAAGCAACATCTTATCCTTTATCTCCTGCAACAAAATATTTTGGAATGGGCCCTGTCCAGTTCTGAGTGGAAGGGACTGAGAAGGGTCGGCAACCTTGGCAATGGACTGCTATCAAGCATTCTCTGTGGGGCTGCCCTTCAGACTGGCTTGGAAGCTGCAGCTAGTATAGAATGCAGCAATTAGGATACTGGCTGGGATGCTTTAACAGGTACAGATTGCACCCATGGTAGAGACAAAGCTTGGAAAAGCTACTTCGTCTCCAGTCTACAGGAGTCAGAACATAGGAAGAGCTCTGCTGGATAAACCAAAAGTCTCTCTAGTTCAGCACTCTGTTTCCATAGCACAAGTACACAAAGCAGGCATGAGTGCAATGGCACCCTCCCGCTGATGCTCCCCAGCAAATGGTATTGCTGTAGAAAGGTCCAAGGGTGACCATATGACTGGCCAATACACACCTAGAATACTCCTGCCATTCAGTGTACAGTGGTCCCTCTTCTGGTGCAACCTTTGCATGCATGAATGTGAGGTCACGCAAAGCATCTTGTCCTTTATAGTCAATGGGCACAATGGGTGCTCGTGCCCGTTGACTATAATGGGACACAATGCTCATAGTTTTGGTTTTACATGAGGGTTCCTGGAATGGAACCTCTGCATATACAGTGGGCACACTGGACATTGTTATATGCTGGGCAGATTTTCCAAAACTGCTATAAACACTTAAGGTATATGTTTGCTTCAGTGCCCAGTTGCTCACTCTGAGTGCTAGACACCTGGACTGGCATGACATTGAATAAACTGTCTTCAGTTCACTAACATCTTCATTTTTGAAGCCAAACAGCAGGGACAAGTTTCCCTTAGGGTATCCTGAGGCACATTGCCTCTGAGACAATGGAAGGCAAGATATATAATATGTAGCCATTAAAATGAGTTGCCTCCTTGAATTTGTCAAATTTCCTCTTTTTAAAGTCCTCCAAAATGTCTGGGATCCCTGGAAAAGGGTTTCTGCTACAGCATGAATGCCACATCCTTTACCTGTAGTTTGACAGATTCCGGAAGCTTCATCTGTAGCAGGCCTTCCTCCAATCCCTCCTCCTCCTCCTTGGCTTCCGCCTCCCCAGCCTCGATCGCTTTCAATTCCCTCTTGTCACCTTCCTCTGCTTCCTCCTTCTGCCCCCCTCCAGCCTCCTTCTCCAGTCCGTCGCCTTCTTCCTCCTCAGCTGCCACCATCTCCTCCTCTTCCTCTTCCTCTTCCTCCTCCACTGGTTCTTCCCCTTCTTCAGCTCCCTCTTCAGCACCCACTGGTGCTTTCTCCTCCTCTTCCTTGGACTCCCCAAAGACATTAGGCTCAATCATCTTGAGGATGTGGCACACATCCTCATCTTCAAATATGCCCATGATAAGGAGGGTGCAGATTAACTTGAGGACTGGAACAAACTGGAACTCCACGCTGCCCCCAACAGGGTCACGGGTGTGCTGCCCACCATCTTGGACAGCCTCGGTCAGCATGTTGATGGCCTTCACCTTGAGGATATCCAAGGGGATGGAAGGACTCAGCTGGTATAGCTCGGAGCTGGTGCTAACGAAACAGGTGTCTGAGAAATGCAGAGGAGGACGCAAGCAGGCGTTCATGCCCACACCTGGTAAACCAGGCTTTTTGGTGGCATCTGGGAAAAGTGTGATGCTCTTGGTTTGATCTGTCATGGGGACAATGAACTCGCTGTTCATCATGAGGCGGGAGCGTTTGGCAGACTCTAAGTGCATGCTGATAAGCAGGTCATAGTAGCCACTGCGCAGCAAGCCTGGCAGATGGTTGCTCTCAATGGTGTACAGCAGCTGCGACTCATCCACGTGGCTGCAGAGGGCATGCGCCACCCGGTTGTTGCCCAAGGCACACACAGCACAGTAGAGCTTCAGGGTGTGGGAGTGGAACTTCAGCAGGTCCAGGCGCTCTGAAAGCTCCAGGATGTCAATGCACCTGAAAGGGGGCAGAAAGGTGAAAGAGATGATCATTCAGACATCAGGGACTGGTCTATGGGCTCTATCATGCTATACAGTTATAACACTGTGATTCCACTTTAAATGTTCCAATTCCATCCTATAGCATCCTAGGACCTGCAGTTTAGGAAGGATCATTTATAATTTTAAGCCAGAACACTCCAGTGTTCTGGATGCTTCAGTTCTGTTTCTAAAGGGCTACAGGAAACTCACCGACTTTCTTCTGGGATATGGAGGGCCATCATGATATTAGGATCTGTGCACTCAACCATCCAGCCATGCCGATCACTGAAGCGAGCAACGTCCACCCGCAGGAAGTCATTGGGCATGCGGCTCCAGGTCATCGGTGTCAGCATCTGGATAACAAGCCGTGGTGGGGACTGAGGTTCTGGGTTCTTCCGCTCGCTGCGGAACATGGCAGCTGAGATAGGCATGATGTTCTGTGAAGGCACAAGTGTAAAAAGAATGTAGCAACTCTCAGAGTCAGAACTGCAAGCTTCCATTTGTTCCAGAGTACTAGTGGGATGGGCCTTACCTTCAGTTTACCCAGTTCAAACTGGATTACATTCTGGCTTGTTGGAAGAGCAAAGACAGCAGGGAATAGCTTTGTATTTGGCTCCACCTGGAAAGGACATGTGCATCAGAAAACATGATAAAAACACATAGAAATTTCTCACTAACTTACCAAGAAACTCTGTGAATAGTAGTTTTGTTATTATTATTTCCTAAGGATACTGATGTCAACTAAAAAATAAGTCCCACTGAATTAAATTGGACTTATTCCCAGCTAAGAAAGGATAAGACTTTAGCTTTAGCCACTATGTTGAAATCAGTTACATCAGTTAAATCAGATTAAGTAATGCAAGTGATCCTTTCAGCTGCTACATAAAACAGGCATCCTCCATCAAGCTCTAACATGGGTTGAGAGCTTTAAATTTGAGGGTCAAATTTCCAAACCACAGACCTACTGTGTATGCACAAATACACACACACTGAAGGTGGAATGATTATAAGTTTTTTATTTTATTTTTTTACTGGAAGTCATGTGCCTTACTTAAAAGTCATATGCCTTATTTAAAAGTGAGTTGTATTTTTTTGGTGTACAAATAACCATGTTTTAATAACAACAAATGATATTTAATAACATCAACATCAACCAATTTTCACAGGCTGAAACACTGCCCATTCCCTACTATAAAATGAGTCATGCTTCTAGCAAGTTCACACAAGGGTATGAAAACTACAGCTCTTCCCTTCTATTGGTCCCCTGGCCTACTTCTTTAGATGTATACTGTCTCTAAATGTGGAAGTTCTACTTAGTTAAAATAAACATAATTCAAAAAGATAAAAAAAAGAAGATGCATTTACCAACTCATCAAACCACTGATCCCTGTGACAACTCTCTCTCTTTAAATACTTCTATTATACAAGCTGTGGCAATTGCTACTAAAAATATTCTGAACTGTCACTCTATTTAAATAATAACTATTTTAACGGTTTATTTAGGAATAATATTTAGTAACTATTTAATCTGCATCTTCCATTCAGACCTTGTAAAAACCCAGGCATTTTAAAAATCCACCTGAACAGAAATTTTAACTCTGAAAAAGGGGACATGTCTGGGAAAAGGAGCACATATGGTAACCTTAAGTTGGTGATCACAGTTAATGTTTACTGACTGACTTTCATATAGTGCCTGATGTCATTTCAAAGATCTCAGATTCCATCGCCACATCTCATGACAATAGATGCCCAGTAATTATGTTTTCTGTGAAAAGAAACTTCCTTTCATCTAATGGAAGACCTTCACAGACCACAGTCTCCTGGGAAATGTGTTCTTCCCTGCCAATGAGGAAGGGAAGTAAGTGTCTTACCTGGAAGAACGTGTTGACCTCTTTCCCATTGGCCGTGAAGGTCATAAGGCCTGTTGCTAGGTCAACAAGGCAACCGATAACTAGGTCCACAGTGCTGACTCGGGTCTGCTGAGTATTGCTGACAAAGTCTCCTCCCCAGACCATGTAGCAGTTGCTGCGCTTGATACTGCCAAAGGAAAAAAGATGGTTGAGGTTTCTAGCCAACCAGGTCTTTCCTAAGGAACCTCCAGCTTCTAAAGCAGGAGTAGGGAACCAATGGTATTTCATATCTTCCCACATTACAATTCTCATCCCCTCCAGCCAACAGAACCAGTGAATGGTGATGATGAAAACTGTGGCTCAATGATAGGTAACAAGTTGTCCATGTCTGCCCTAGAGCATGCCCCAAGTGCCTCCAACCCGACTTAGGCCTCTTTTCAACTCTTGCTTGCTTTCAGTCATGCAAAACACAGGCCTCAGAGACCAATTTCAAGAGCACCACCATCAGCTCAACAACATCTAGAAGGCCAAAAATTGTCCATACTTGCTACAGAGTGTGCTGCAAGTGACTCTATTCCTGGTTAGCCTCCTTTCAACATATTCTTCTTCACATTTTGCTAACAGGCTTCAGAGACTACTTTCAAGAGACCCAAAATACATAAGCAGAACTGGCTCTCACCTGTCATGGATGTTTCCCTTGTCATCACCCATGGTCACTGTGACATTGCGCACTTTGTTGAGGTCAAAGTTCGTGTCATATTGATGGTAGTCAGGTGTGACCCAGCCTACCCATACACAGGTGGGCTCCTGGCCTGCAAATATTCGGACTGAGTAGTAATACTGTGAGGGTTGGAGAGAGAAAGAGGAGGAGGATGCAAGTCATTAGATATGTGTCTATCCATTGCAAAAAAAGCCGTAAAAATGTTTCAGTGTACATCAGTCTGAGTTGTTTCTTCCCATGTAACCCCGAAAGCATACAAAACCTAGGGGAATAACCCAGCACTCGGTACGAAAACTAGTATACTAGAAGTGTACCCAAAACAAAACTGTAAGCTGAGGAGGAGAGGGAGTGTAGAGGCAAAAAATGGCTTCAAATTCCACTCTGCAGTATATATCTGAGAAGATTTTTAAGCTTTTCACATTTTTCAGTTCAAACTGTGGGAGAAGATCTTACAGTCTGGAACTCATGAGAGGTATATTCCATTACTCCATTAGCATCTTTAAGACATCCTCTGAATGGTTTTGACAAAGTACTTCCTAGCACCCAGTGGGAAAGGTGGAAGAGCCCTTTCTCTCACTAAGTGTTTCAAATAGTTTCCTATTACCGTTGTGGTGTTCATAATGATCTCAGGGTCATCTCGGTCATCTGGGACCACCTCTTCTTCCAGCCGAGGTACTGTGGGGACCACAGGTGGTGGGGAGATGAAGTTGGTGGCCTTCTTGGCTTTGAACAGGAAGCTGGAGAAAACAGTTTGAAGGGAGGCCATGATTAAAGGGCACACCTGATGCTCCATCTAAAATAATTACGTGTGAGTTTCTCTAACACAGGGGTGGGCAACTGGGGAAAACTAGGGGGATGCATTAGGCCCCCAGGAGACCTTGGAGAGCTGCACTCTTCCCCCAACTGCACCTCCAACTGCTCTAAGGGATATGGGAGGGGGCAAATTCATCATGTTCTGGGCCTTCCTGGGGTACTTTAGGTCCAGGAAAGGCCTTTTTTAGCAACAGGAAGTGAGTAGAAGTGGCATCCTGTTTTTTAAAAAAGGCCTCTTCTGTACATACATTGGACCAGATGTCCCCAAAATGTAGCAATGCCCCCACACCTCCTAGATGGCATTTGAAGACAAAAAAAATTTTGAGAAATTTTGCAATTTTTTTTTAACCCTTGGGGGGCCAAGGGGCCTCCAAACATGGCTTAAGTGCTCTCCATGGCGTAAATGACGTTGGAGGAGGGCTGCAGGCTTCGTGCAGCCCACAGGTTGCACTTTGCCTATTCCTGCTCTAATGTACCCTGGGTATAGGTTCTTGGATGAGACAATGCCATGTCTCTTCCACAGAGAGAAGCAACCTGGGCTAGCAGGTTGAATATTCTGACAAAGGAACAGTTCTCTATCATACCTGATTGCTAGTTTAGGGGATGCATGACATGCTTTGGAGTACACATAGCTCTGTCCTTGAAGAGAGGGGAATGGCTAAGGGTATCTGCTGCCTAAGGTCAAAGCCTCTCCCTGCCTAATGATAGTGCCCACCCTCTTTGTCTCTGAGTCAATAAATATCAGATCAAACTGTTAACCACACAGGTATACTCTTTGTAACTGGGTTCTTCTCTTCCCGCCTTAGCTAGTTTCTTCTCACTTGTGCCAACTTGCCTGGAGCAATATAATCCATGTCCAAAAAACTAGTCCACATGGAATTTTGTCCATAAAAATATCCTCTGACACATCTAAAGATCTTTCTACAGGTAAAGATAATTCTACAGGTCTTGCCCACTTTCAGTCACATGGTCTAGAATACTTTCCAGATGACAGCCAGTGTCTGTAAAGAGAAAGAACCCATATACCCCTTATCTCACACAGCCCTCACCCTCGTTTTGTCTTGCTTTTTTCCGTGGAGGCATCCTTTTCGTTCTCAGCCTTGGGGGGTTCTTTAGGGGGCTCCTTAGGAGTCCCTGGTGGGGCGGGGCCTTGCTTTTCCTTCTCAGCCTCCTCAGCCTCCTTGCGGCTGGCAGTTTTCTTCAGCTGCTCAAACTCCGAATCTAGGTCAACGTCCTTGACCTCATTTTCAGGGATGGTGAGGGTGTGGGTGAGGAGCGTGGTGCCAGCAGTGATTTTGAACTTCTCATGGAACTCCACAGGCATACTGAGGCGCAGGAAGAGGAGTTCCACAACTGCGTTTTGTGAGCCGAAAGTCCGGTGCGTCAGTTTGAGGCACGGTGGGTTGTCCACAGTACCATCAATCCGTGACACCTGCAAGGGAAAGAGAAAAGGTCAGGGTGACTGAAGGGTCAAAAGTCTTTAATGCTGCTGCTCAAGTTGAATCATGACCAGTGGTTTTTCAAAGTGCATTCTGGGAATTTCTGTTGTTTCTTGCAGGTTCATGAGATGTTCTTCAACCAAAAGATCACTAAAAGCACATAAAGTTCCTTGAAAGACCACTTGGTCACCACTACTGATCTTTCTTAAACAACACCCAGGCACGGAAGACTACTGGACGCACACTCTCGGAAGGCAAGAAGTGTGAAAACCACCGTCCTAGATAGCAAGGTTCATGTCCTCATGGGTGTACACCTACCTCCCTTGCACAATTTCTCTTCTCAGTCATAGGCATCTCTTCTGCAGCTCTGGACCAATGTCTCTAACTTCCCCTCCTTTATCCTTCATGCTTTTATCTTTTCAAGCAGACCTGGTTGCTCTTAACCACAACTCCTCCTCAGTACCCATCCCACTGACCACACAGGTATTTGTCTCTCTGGCTCCAGAAGAAAAAAGTCATTTCCTTTATACTCTGAGATCCTAATCTCCTTTCACCATCGTTTTGCCACAATCTTGCCTGCTCCATCATGTGTCCCAGGTCTGACGCCTTGCCTTGGCCTCAGGCCTGCCTCAATCCCTCTTATGTCATAATACTTTCAGAAGCCCTTCAGCACATGCTACCTCCTGCACAGGCTTCAAATTCTACCCTGAAGTTCCCTCCAACTCTAAAGATTTCCTCCAAGTTATGACTCCTTTTCCACCAAAATACCTTTCGCTCATAAACTCTTCCCTTACAAATACCTTTCTAGATATTTGTCTGCTAGCACCAACAGCTTTTCTTATTCTCAGAGCATTTCTCTGTGGTGGTAAAGCATCCTACACAAACTTTCCACACACACAACAAGTGCCACTCTACCATGCCTTGTGTCGTAGAAGCATGTCTCCTCCATTTACCTCATAATGAAGGTGTTCTGCTGGTACTGGGGAAAACTGTGGCAGGCTCTTGCTGAACCACATGGTGATGTCCCGCTTCATGTTGATAGCGAAGGGCTCAAAGCCCTCCTGTAAGCCACAGATGGTGAAGTAGCGAAGACTGCTGACATCCTGGCCCAAGTTGAGGCGACCAACCTGGGACAAGCCCAAGCTGCACACTGGGATGAAACCTGCAAAAAGAGACAGTAGAAACTGGGTCTCTTGTTTTCCTTCAATTCCCTGTTACATTGTGCTAGAGGCCTTCCATCTTCCTACAGCTGTTCTGAATATCATCCTCAACATCAGCAACGGCAACATCACTCTCCTCCTCCTCCTCCTCCTTCTTCCCACCATGTTCTTCCAATGATATTAAGTTGGTGCACATGGCTCTTCTACTGCCTCTACTTTAACTCACAGCTACTGCCCTGTGAGATAGCTCAAGCTTAGAGAGAGAGAAAGTGAGTGAGCGAATGGCCCAAAGCTACTCAGTGAAATTCATAGCTTAGCAGTCACTAAAACCTGGATCTCACAAGGCCCAGTCCATCATCTAACTACTTCCTTACAATAATTCAGAATAGCGGCTGAGCTCCTTTTCACAGGCTTGGCTGTGCCTCTTCCTCAGTTCCATGGAAGGAAATAAACATACAGAGTATTTGGTACTGGATACAGCAGTCAACATCCTTAGAATTTGACTTTAAAAAAAACAACAACAAGATTCCAGTTCATACAGTTGCAGAGATACACTTTAAAGCATGTTAGCAACACCCAGTGGAATTCTGAAGTCAGGATATTTCTCAGTGGGCAAGGAAATTGGTTGTGCTGGTTGGCTGCTGCTAACAGGGTGCCTTCAAGGTCTCTCATTTACAGAGTTGCCGTAAGTCAAAGCCAGCTTGATGACAATTAAAAAAAACATCTGGAGAGAACCAAGTTGGAAAAGACTGTCCTAGAGCACTTTGTAATCTTTGCAGCTGGTGAAGGAACCCAATAAATGGCTGTTAGGGTGAGAGACCCCAACTGTATCCTCATCAGCTTACCGTCTCCAACCTCAACGTCTTTAAAGGCCAACTCTGACCCAGAGTCACTGATGAGCATCTCTCCGTTGAGTGTGAACATGATGTTGTTGTCAATGAGGTCTATCATACAGCCAACCACATCACCTGGTTGCCATGGGCGGCCAAAAGGCTCACTACCTATGTGCCAGCGTTGACCCTAAAGGGCAGGAAAGAGGAAGAGGTGCATCAGGAAGCAGGGAGCAAGAGAGGAAGGGGGTTGGCCAGGGCTGTGGAAACACAGGATTTGGGCTCATCCAAGGAGATCCAGGGATGGGGAATGAGGGAACACAGCAATTCTTCCAGACTTACCCGATGTCCATTGAAGACATAGGAAAGTTCATCCGCTCCCAGTTCCACGTCAGGACGCACATTCGGTCGTGCCCAGCCCACACGCATCTCACCGGTGGTGACTGCCTCAAATTCAAAGTACCACTTGCCCGATTTGACTGCATAGAACTGTTCAGCCCGGAAGATGCGGACCTTCTCTGACCGAGTTTTGGTCAGGTCTTGGCCTGCTGTAGAGCCCAGGAAGAGGGGTGGGTGTGAAACAGGTTGGCAACAGTCGTGGGTCCAGGAACCTACAACAAACTCTTTGGAGGACTATTTCTGAAATGGGATGCTACCACCCAGAAGACCTGATTCCAGCCACACAGGCTCTCAAGGCAGAGCAAATCCTCTAATAAAGGTCTGAACAGAGAGGTAGGTTTGTGTGATTCTCCTGACAGTATCACCCTCTCCCAGTGAAAAAGCAAACCCAAAGATGCAGGAAGCTACTCACTAGTTTCTTGGTCTGGTGGCTCAATATTGTACCCATAGCCAATAAGAGTGCGCACTGCTTCACGCAAGCTGTCCCGGTTAGTTTTCTTGGTCCGCTCATCTAACAGGCTGTAGGGTACCAGGCGAGGGTTGCGTTTGTTTTTGATGTCCTAAGAAGGGTGGTAGCAGAGAAAGAAATCTTGCATGATGCAGTTATTCAAACAGAGAGCATCCAGCTAGTAAACAGATATGAACAGTGGAAGAACCTCCCTCTGTCCTAAGCTACAAGATCTTTCTTCTGTGGTTCACTGGTCTAACATTAGGGTCTACTCTCCTGTTACACAGAAGCCTGCAGATTCTGGCTTCTAGCCTTCATGCTAAACAACCTGACTAACATCAAACTCAAGTCAAATATTATCCCTCTGAAATCCCTCACCTGCACCACACTATAGGTCCACCCCTGTTGGACACGATCTCTTGCCCAGACATTGTGCCCATTCTCAGCTAGTTTGTCCACCAGGGTATTCTGGGCTGGAGTTAGCTTGATGTGGTTAAGATCCAGTGGTGCTGGTTTATAGCCATTGGACATCATGTATCTGTCAACGGGAAACACAAAATTAGAAGTTAATTACGAGGTGGGAACTCATGACTCTTGGTCTAATTTCAAAAGCCCTTTGCAGATGATCGGATCAGAGCTCTGGCAAAAGCGATCCGTCCTCACTCTAGCAGCCCACCTGGCAGAGCCAGAAAAGAGAGAAAAGGGTAGCAGAATGGGAAAAAGGAGAAAGCAGTGGTTGAAAAAAAGGGAGAGGGAGAGAGAGGAGTCAGAAATCCAGAGAGAAGGGCAGAGAAAGAGAAAGGAACAGCAGAAACATGGAGAAGGATGAGAAAGAGATAAAGGGCTGGTAGAAACAGAGACAGAGAAAGCGGTAAGAAAAGAGAGGAGGAGAGAGAGGGAAAGAGAGAAGGGTGGCAGAAACAGAGAAAGAAAAAGACAGAAAGGTGTGGCAGAGATAGAGTGAAGGGCAACAGAATGTGAGACAAAGAGGTGGCAGAAGTAGAGAGAAAGGGAGGCTGAAAGAGGTGGAGAACGGGAATAGCTCAGAAACTTTGGAGCTTGGTCACACACACCATCAGGCTCCCAACGGATTATCCTTGAGGATATGTTGTCCATGAAAGGGAAAAACCCTAGTTACTATCCCTGCTTTAAACTAAGCCATCTTTCCCAACCATTCACACTACTGTAGCCTAGTGGACCCTTAGAGATGATTTGAGACTGCACCTTCTCTTTTGGCAGTGAGTGAGTCTCCTCATTTGTCCATCTAAACAAATCAAAATTCTGTATCTGTTCAACAGAACAGTATTGCAGCAAACTCAGTTTTCTGTCTCCAATGACTAGTAAATGTATTTTAGATCTAGGCTGTATGGACTTTGTAGGAGGAAGGAAAATGTTATCTTAAAATTCTGCACCAGGTGCTTTCCTCCACCCAATAAACCAGTTCTATAATGCCAATGCATCTACAAATTGGGCAATTTTGTACGTGTGCACTTGCCTACGGAATAACACCTTGTCAAGGTACCAGGCTGAATTTGCCACCTTCTGGTGCTATATGGCAAAAGCACTACACCCCATTGCATACACAGCTGAATTATGATCTCTGCATGCAGAAAGGAGTCATGCCACTTACGTTTTAGGAAGCTTTGTTTTCTTGAGGTTCTCTTCAGCCTTCTCATCTGCCATCCCCACATGACATCCCAGAGCAAGTAAGGTTCTAGAGAAGACAGAAGGATAATTAAATGACATCTTTTAACCTGATTCAAACTCTTCTTTTCCCCTCACTTTACTGGACAGCTATTAATCAGTGAATGTTGACCATCAGAGAGTGAATTGGGTCCCTTTCACTCACTAGTCATTTGGAAACTCCACCAGCGTGAGCATCATGTTTGCTCTAAGACCACCTGGCAAATTCATCTGAAAAAGGCTGGATATGGGACTAGGCAGCAGTTCCTAATCTGTGTTCCATGGACCTCTGAGGAGATACAATGTTCTCATAGGGGATGAAAAGGCTTGAAGAAATGTTCTGAGCTTTCACAGTTAAGAAAGAAGGGAAGGAAGGCAGTCATATATTGAAAAAGCAGTAGTCTTTTGTTGGTGGCAGACACCATTTCTACAGTTTCATATTATTTCTCAAGCCATTCAAAAATTATGATTGATTCTCTTGTTTTATTCACATTTTTCTGCATCCTGTGTTTTCTTTATGTTTTCTGTGCAGTTGCCATAAATCAACTGGCAACCTGAAGGCATATTCACAAAGAAATACATACAAGGAACTGTATCTTGTCTTAATGTGGTGCCATCATTTAGGCACTGTGAGGATCACAGTCCTCTCAAGCAAAGCTGGTATTTGGTACTACAAAACCCCAGAATGGTCCACTGGCTAAGCTGGTGAAGAATTCCAAGAGTTGTGGTTCAACTAAGTGACTTTTCCCCAGCTCAAAAGATAGTGAATGGTGGACCGATTCTGAATTCACTAGATTCAATATTGGGGCTTCTTACGCAGTCAACTCACTTGAGTGTCTCTCCTGACATCTGCAGATTGTAGTTGCGTTCAGGCTCAGGTAGGCTGTGGAAATCTAGCAAGCAGGGATGTAAGCGCTTGTTGTCATCTCGGATCTGAAAAGGGGCAGAGAAGCAGAGAGTTCAAGTGTATCTGTCAAAGTCCTGACTCAGTCACAAGAGGTTCAGATTCAAAAGCCAAACTCTGGTGATAGTCTTGCAGGGAAGACATTGGGTTGGGAAGAAGTGGCATCTTTACAGACTATACTGAAGCAGAGGGAAGGATTGAAGGGTCCAAATATCCCATTGCTGGGCAGCAGACACTCACTGGTCCGTAAGTCCACCCTTGTTCAATGCGGGTCAGGGCCCAAAGTTCATGAATATTCTCTGCCAATTTCTCCCGAATCCGCTCAAGATGTGGGGGTAACACAATCTGTGAAGAAGAAAAAGAGAACAGCTAATAGTAGAAGTATTGATGTGACCCAAAAAAGGATGGGGCTGCACTCCATGGTGTCATACAGTGGTGCAACTGTTGAAGAATCCTCTAGCCACCAATTGTAACTTTTTTTTTAATACAAGAAAGATTGCCTATTCCTGATTTAAAAGTAGCTACTTTCAACCTTGCAACCAAATCTACCTTTGCATGCTTTGCTTCCACTTAGTTATTGTTACACTTAGATCCCACTTTTCTGCTTGAAGATGGAACGAGTCAGCTGACAGAGTCCGTTGTAATAAAAATAAATATGACTGAAACTTAAAAACAGACTAAAATCCAATTAAAACCACAGCAGTAAAAAGAAGCAGCATGCTATAGTGGTTTGGGTGTGGAGACCAGAGTTCAAATTCCTGCTTGGCTATGGAAACCCACTGTGTCACCTTGGGCAAGTCATACTCCCTCAAAGCCAGAGGAAGGAAAGGACAAATCCCTTAAGAATCAATTTTACCAAGAAAACCTCATGACAGGTGTACCTTATATTACCATAAGTCAGAAAACAAAGACAAAAAGAAACAGCACCCACCCACCCACCCAAAGGCCCATTCAACAATAAAGATTGTCTGAATAAAAAGGTTCCTGCCTGATGACAGAGAGATTACCAGGCCAGCTTCTCATGGCAGAGAGCTCTAGAGTCAAGGAGCAGCCACTAAGAAGATCTAGTCTGGCAATTTTCCCAAATGGGTCTCCAAAGACAATATGACCACACTGAAGGACTCTGAGCCATTTTACCTGGACAGTGTCCACAGGGTATGGAGTGAAGGCAGTGTGGGACAAAGACTGTGTAGGACCCAAAAGATTCCGGACTCCGTTGAAGTCATGCTTATACTCCTTGATGGGCTCCACACGCATCTTCTCACGGGGTAGGAGGGCCTCATAGCACGGAGCATAACCTGGAGGAGGCAGGAACTTAAAGTCCCCATGACGGCCTCCCAGGAGGAACCGCACCCTGACAAAAGGTAAAAGAAAAAGCTCAGTGCTGTGTCTTCCCCAGTGGGAAAGGAACTCATATTCCTACATTGCAAAGTACTTTGGGGGTCTTTTCATAAAAAAGCAGTCTAGAAATATTCATACAGATAAATATGCATTGGGTCACTCTCATAGCCTCAAGCAGATGTGCTGAACTAAACTCTCCCCTCTGTTCTTTTCTCTGCTCTCCCAGGTTCTGACTGGCTGCCAGTCCAGGCTTTTCATTGGCTGTGAGTCAATGAACAAAGAAGAAACTTATAAAAAGAATGGTAAAAACAATCTCCTCTGATAACCAAGATTAATGCTCTTCTAACAGTACAATTCAGTGTATCAGAACTTGGAAAAATCACTTTGAAGTGCTACTGCACCCAAGTGTCCATGCTGGCTTCAGGATTCTGGGAGCAATATCCTCAAAAAATAGCTTTTTCCTAAGTTCAGCAATGCATGTTTACTCAGAAGTAAAGGAGTAACTGATTTTAGTGGGACTGTCTCTCTAGTAAGTCTACATTTTTTTTTATGCCAGTAGAGTTGTGCTTACTTGATGCCTGCAGAAAAGCTGACTACAGGGAAAAAGAGCCCATCCAGGTTGAAGTTCTCAAACATTCCCTGGACAGGGAAGCCGTTGATGCGGAAGGAGATGCTGGGTACGCTCAAATCGAGGCAACAGCTTACCACATCATCTGCTCCCAATGTGTGCTGCCCAGGCGATGTCACTGCCCGAGCCACGCGGCCTGAGTTGAGGAAAGAGGAGACAAGACATTAAAAACATAGCATGTAGAGAAAAAACCACTTCCAGGGCCCATTCACTGGCAGAATAGCCTCCAAACATGCATTCTGAATATAAAGAAATATTGATATTAATTTTCATCCAAGAAAAATAGGTTTCTGTCATTGATATTCATTAAAGATAAAAAAATTATGTATAGTTTTTCCTAGTTTGATTTCCTTCCTTCTTCCGTCTAGTGTTACAAACAACCCCTTGTCCTTTAGCTGGCCGCAGGGAGAGACAAGCAACTGAAGTCCATACTCAAGAGATATTACTAAGCAAACCTTCTTTAATTGCCACAGAGATACCTCCAGGCATCACTCATCCACTGTTAAACAGTTCTTCATAATAATAAGGACCAGAAAATAGCTTTTCAAAAGATCAGAGCACCAATCCATCTAGCCCTGTATTGCCTCTTCCAAAGGTAGGAGTTTTGCCGGCATAGTTAATGGTGAAGCATGCTGGAAGTTGCAGTCCAATAACATCTGGAGGGCCATACAATTCCCACCCTTGGTCTGTTCTAACTGGCAACAGGGTCTCCAGATGAGATGGGTCTTTCCACCACCTTTCTTTTAGTGAGAGTGGGATTGAATCTTGGACCTCCAGGAGACAAAGCAGGTGCTCTACCATGGATCTATAACAGTTCTTCTCCAGAATGAAACAACATGGCCTCCTCATTCTGGTTCAATCCATTCGTCTCATCCCTTTTCTTTCTGCCTGCTTGACAGTACTTCAGAGGTCACCTTTGTCAAAGGAACCTGTTCATACACAGAGCTCATGCAAGTCACATGTGTATATGCGCACATAAGCCACACTATTCAGTTTTCCTACCTGACCATAGGTGCAGTCCATCAAAGCCAAAGGAGTAGAGGTCATCCCCAACGCCATTGCCTCCCCAGCCTTCTCCGCCCCCAGGGTAGGGGCTGTAGCCCTCTGCCATGGCCCAGCCCACTCGCAAGTGTGTGGCCTGTGCAGTCACAAATGGCTCCACATAATCCACAATCAGCTCATAGTACCATTTCTTGTACTGAGTGGAGCCTTCGTGGGTTCCCAAGAAGACATTAGGGCGCATGCTGTTGAAAACAGGAGAGTGAAGCAGAGATGGATGAAGTTGTCATTTGGGGTTTTACTCAGCTTCTGTGCACAGTTCTGCAAATATGAACATTTTTTGCATGCGTTTCATATTTTGCTGTCTATGACCTATTACATTCTACTAGTCCTACTGCCTCCATTATTGCTATAAATACATTGGTAGAACTTTATGCGCTGTAAGCTTTAAACAGGATGGCAACTTTTATCTTTTCCTTCTTTTTTTAAATGAAAACTGAGGTTCTTAGAAAGCCTAAGCCAAATCTGTCTTCTTTGCTTTTTTCCCATTCCATCAGAATTACAGCATAAGCAATCCCAGTTAGGATGAAATACATCAAAATACCAACCTGGTGACATAGTTGATAAGTTTGGTCTGCAAAAGGAGGTCCCTCCCAGGAAGCAAGTTTTCAGTGATAAGGTTTTGATTGGAACGGACGGCCACACCGTTGCAGACGCACAGAGAACAAAGGACATCCAGAACCTGCCATGATTGAAATTTAATCATTTAAGACCAGTACAAAACGCTCAGAGGAAAGGAAGGCAAGGCAGATCTGCCTGAGCAGCCAGCTGATAAAACCTTGGCCAGGATGCAGAAGCAAGGAACTTCCAACTTACAGAAGCACCAAGACGCTACTCCACATAGCTACTAATGATATTTGCATTACAGCAGCTGGACCAGAGAGCAGGAGAATGGGCTTGAAAGCCCATAAACAGCTCAACCTTCCCAAACTGAGCTAATCTCCCTCTCTTGAGTTCTATCCCAGGATGCCACTGTTACCCCTTGTAGAAAACCCAACTAGCCTGGCATGGAATACAAACTACATGATACTTAGATCTTTAATTTCAAATTAAAGGGCAGGTAACCCTCATTCATTTATCCAAACCTTTGCTCTTGTTTGAGGATTCTAATGCTCTGTTAGTTTGGTTCTTGGAAGGGAACTGAGTGCTACAACTCTTGTTGTTGTTGTCAGGTAATTTCCAACTTATGGTGACCCTAAGGCAACCCTATCATTGAGTTTTCTGGGGCTGAGTGCATATGTCATGCCCAAGGTCACCCAGTGGGTTTCCATGGCTGAGTGGGGAATCAAATCCCCGTCTCCAAGGTTGTAATCCAACGCTTACACTGCACTGGCTCTCTGACACAACTCTACTGATATGGACTTCTTCTATGCAATACACTATGCAATGAGTTAGGTTATTTCTTACATCACAGCATGTAAATTCTTCCATCTTCCAAAGGAGGCTGAGTTCAGTATCTGGCCAAGATCCTGTATTGCCATATAAAAGTTTTGCAGGTGGAACCACACTATCTCTTTTTGCAATGTTTAGCTGCTCTAACACTCCTCCTGATAGCCATTCAGTGGTAGAGGGTGGGCGAACTGGAGAAACATCTGGCTACGTCCCCATAGACAGACAAAGACTAATGGCACCATCCACTGATGCACTGGGGCCTTCCAGAGGTCTCAGTGAATGATGTAATCATTCTGTATCTGTCTACAGTGAAATGCTTCTCCTATCCCCTATCCCCATATGCTTCTCCTATCCCCACATTCTCCACCAGCCAGTGAATGGATATGAGGGGAGGGGGATATTTCACTGAAATGGTGGATCCTGGGTTTGTTTTGGATGATGTGAAGAAAGGTACACTATACCAACCTCTGTAACAACCAAAAAAGACCTATATGTGTGTCAGCTGGATTTTTGCTTACAAGTGTCACTAACAGGATTGCAGTCTCTGGCTCAGAAGGTTGTTCCATGTTCCCCCTACTCCCTACATCCAGTCCTCTCTCTATTGTCAAAAGAATGGTTCTCATCAGATGATGCACCTCTGTTGCATGTCTCTTTGGAAAGAAGCCACTAGCATATAGTTGGCTTTATGTACCTTATGATTGCGCCCATGTTTGTCCAGTAGTGAGATGATGGATTTGATGTGGTTCTCCTGGATGATATTCAGCACTTCAGGACTTTCAATCAGCACACAGTACAAAACCTCCAAGATGCCTGGTGAATAGATTTAGAGAAAGGGAAAAAATGTGTATTCATTTGAGTTACATACAAAGCTCCCATTAAATGAAAGAAAGATAAGGAAGAGAAATATTACTGGGGAACAGGACAGGCAGAATTCCATATCAATCCTGCTTTGTTAGCTTTTTATTATCATATCATATTTGCGATAATTTCCTATAGGGCAACCAAAAGAAGCAGAAAGAAATTGCTAGGCAGGCCTACATGCTCCCAGATGTGTTGATTCTAGTGAATCTGCCTCTTAATGCACCTTTGGTTTATCTTTTGGCCTCCTTCCCCAGTATGTTCTTTACATGGCCTAAATGTTCAGCCATAAGATTGGGGAGGGAGTCATTAAACTATCCAGGTCATAGGCCATTTAGAGCTTTAGATATCACCAGCACCTTGAATTCAGGCTTGACGTATATTGGCAGCCACTGCAATCCCTTTAGAATTGATGAAATATGCTTTCTGAAATGTGTTCCTGTCAGCTCTGTAGCATATCATGGTAGCTAACAGCTCTGTGGCAACTTCAAGGGCAGCCCTAGGTTGAAGGCACTGAAGCAGTCTAACTGGGAAGCTGCCAAGGCATATACTACTGTAGCCAACCTATCCCTCTCCAGTAAACACAGTAGCTGATAGATCATGCAAAGATGACACCAGGTGCTCTTTTGACTAGTAGCACCATGAGTTCTCTGTCTGGAAGTACTCTTGCTTCCCCACCCCACCTACTTTGACATATCCCAGCCAATGCAATGCAGTGCTCAAGTTGACGGACTGGGGCCAGAGTGATCCAGATTCTAGCTACCATTGAGCCATGAAACTTACTGCATTATCCTGGGCCAGCCAATCTCTTCTCTCTGTGCATAACCTACCTCTCAGGGTTGTTGTTGTGAGGATCAAGTGGATAGGAGAAGGAAGGCCATGCATGTTCCTTTACTGGGGGAAAAGCCACATATAAGTATAACAAATCAATACATTAAACAAATAAAAACTTACTCACCAGAGGAGGCCTCCAGTCGATCCAGCTTGCTGACCAGCCAGTCCAGGTTGTTGGAGAAAAGGGCACAATTGGCGCGATTCCCACGGATCAGGGAGGCTTTGAGGCAAGACGAAAAAGGAAAGTGGAGTAGTTATTGTGGATATTCCCTGGCTTGCCATGGGCACAGAAGTATATGATGTGCATGGCACATTCCAGGGCCCACAAAGGTCCTGTAGCAGGCCTATTTAGAGACTGGAAATGTTATGCTTTCAGACTACGGCTTCCACAATCCCCCAGCCAGCATGGGTCCCAGGTCCTACCAACCTCTTGAGACCACAGATCTTACAAGGTGAGTGATCAGCAGAATGACTGTGAAAGCTACAATCCAATCCAGGCTGAGTCAGAACTAGAACTCAATGCTTCGCTCCACCTCAGCTTTTAGCTCCTTACACCCCATCCGCCCCCACTATTTGATAAATCTCTATATGTTCAGGAGTACTTTAGAAGCATATGTGTGCCAGAAAGTGAAATCCAGTAGCTGTTATGCTGCAACCCAGCTCTTGGCCACCATACCGAGGAGCTCATACAGCAGGTTGACAATCTCCTTCCAGGACTCTGATGCTTCTTCACCAGCATGTTCAGCAAAGTGTGCGGCAGTGCTGTACAGATTGAGGCGGTCAATGCAGTTCAGAACGAGGGTGATCATCCCCTGCAAAACAACAGAGAACATGCTTAGGCCTCATGGCTACTCCACAACTTCACCTGACTGATTGCCTCACTTTAAATGCTGTGAAATGCATGACTTTTCACAAAGAGAGGGTTTGCCCAGAGTGGCTAAGTCCGCACCAATTTGGATTCTGGTGCCCTGAACATAACATCCTCCCCAATGTTTATCTTTTATTGTGTTGCTGAGCAATTTAAATGTATTGCTTATCTATTTTTTTAAAAAGGTATGCTTATTTCCCCGAAAGAAACTAGAGCAGTATATAACCCAAAATAAAATCACAGCACAGTTCTAATAATACAGCGCTAAAATCACATCATCACACTAATAATTAGCATTAAAAATCACAATATAGCACTAACAATATAGGATTACTACAAAGAAATTTTTAAAAAGAGTAAGGAAACAAAATAGCAGCAAAATATAAACCAAAAATAATATAACCAAAATAACAGCAGAGCAAAGGGGGAAAACAAAAAACAACGTATTTACTCAAAAGCAGAAGAGAAACTAAAAAGAACCCTTAGACAGCACTTAAGACCATGTTCTGTATTCTGCAGCTTTAAAATGTGGCTGCTTCCTGTCAGTAAGAATGATGCAGCTCAGGAAGTGAAAAGATTTTTCTTAAGTGCAACAGCTGCAGTTTACCATGTTTGTGCATGTATAGGAGCCTTCAAGTGTATGCGTGCATGTGTGTAGGTACCTTCAAGTCACCTGTCAACTTATGGCAACCCCGTGAATTTCACAGACTTTCCTTAGGCAAGGAATCCTCAGAGATGGTTTTGCCAATTTCTTCTGAAATATAACCTATAGCACCTGGTATTCATTGGTGGTCTCCCAACTAAGTACCAACCAGGGCTGACCCTGCTTAACTTCCAAGATTAGACAGATGTACTGCCCTTTAGGCTGCAAGTAGCCTTAGTCTACACAACTATTCAAAAACAAAAGCCAAAAACCCAACCAGTGTACACATGACAATGCCAGGTACTTGGGGGCTTTGCAGAGGAATGTTTTAGCCTAAAATTGAAGCAAACCAAACTATCTGAGCCTCAGAACAGCCCTCCATGCACCAAAAGGGCAACAATAGTTCCTGTAACCGGTGGATATGGACTTCAGCCTCCAACTCAGTCTGAACCCAAATTTCAGCTATGAATTAAGTCTAGCACCAGGGTGAAAAAGTGTGTTGTCTACCAAATGTTGACAGTCTCCAACTTGCATCAGCCCTAGCCAGCATCACTACAGGTGAGAGATGATGGAAATTGGGTCCAGCAACATCTGGAAAGCTACATGGTTCCAACTCCTGAATTTTTAAAAACCTGTTTGCAGGCACCTAGGGTCTGAGAAACTGTTAATCCATGGCTGCTCCTAGATGTATTTACTCAGTTGACTTTGCCAAAGAGATAGGAGTTGGAATCAGACCATTACTGTTAGTAGCAGCCATAAGGTGATAGCCTTGCTGCTAAGCAGACCTTGGAAATGCTGCTTTTTTGGACTAGAATTTCTGGATCCTCCCAGGAGGATCCCACATGCTGAGGGCCAAGAGACCCATAACGGACTTCCACCAAATACGACCCCCACTTATTGTAATCTGTCTCAGTCTACTGCTGAGTTCAGCACCAATTGCTCACCTCCTCCTGGAAGAGGTTTTGCCTGTTTTTGAGAGAACGGAGCTTGGTCTGTTTCTCCTCATGCTGAAGCTCTTCCTCAGGGTGCTGGAAGTAGTTGATCAGGTCCTGCAAGCTGAGAATCATCCCATCGATGGGAAGAGTCACTGGGGTGCTTGACTTAACCTTTCCGCTCAGTGTGTCCAGGCCCCTAAAGTGGAGGAAAGAAACAGCAAGAACTGAGGAGAGATTCAAAGCCCGCAGAGATGGAGAAGAATTGTTCTTTCTAGATGACTGCAAATCAATACATGGAATTCACACCTGGGTCCTGGACCCGGCTACTCTTCCCTGCTACCACGCATTCCTGTTGACATATGAAAACAAAAGATGCCCTTGTTAGGCTGCTTGTTCATCTACCATTCTCTGCTCCATTATTGACAGTGGCTCTGAAGGATCATAGGCAGGGGGCTTTGCCATCATCTATTCTACTTTGGGAGCAGGCAATTGACAGGGGTGGGCCCTGGAGGACCACAGCTCACACTGTCATACCATGTGTGTCCCAACTCACACACTCAAATTTGGGAAGGAGGCAAAAATATTAAATGTTGTCCCCAAAATTGCCTTCTTTCTCCTCCCCTCCAGCTCTTTTTCCCCTCCTTTGGTCAGGTCTCTAATTCCCCCAGTCAGCCTCCAGCCATGCCACTCAACCCATCCATGCTGAAACCCTTATTTCCAGTTCCAAAGCCCTTGCCTTGTTGCTTACTCGACACTTCGGCAACTTTTGTCTGTAAGCTCTGTATTACTCTTCTATCTAAACAGACCTCTGTCTTCCCTTATTGCAACTTTACTGTTTACCACCATTGTACAGTAAGCACAGCTCTCAGAATGTCTGAACATTCCATGACATAACAGCAGATCAGCCAATGAGTTGAAGAGGGAGAAACTAACAAGTGATAGTAAAACTTGGAAACATTATTTTGTTGGACTACAGCTCCTAGAATCAACACAGCCACTGACTCTGGAATTGTTGTCCCAAAAAGTATCATTTCCATGTTTTTGTTAATAGTCAGAACACAGTATAGCAGTTTAGCGACCAGAGAAAAGTCATAAACCAGGAACGGTTGAAAAGCAAACTAATGTACTGTACTGTAGGGAGCATGAAGGACTAATGGAAGCTCACATGTTACTGAGCACACATATGCTGCTTGCAAAGTCTCTCAGTGGCCTTGGCATTTTTTTTTCTCTTCTCAGCTCAATTGGCAAGCAATGCACACATGTGAGCAGTTCCAAGCGAACCTTTGTAGGCAAGAACTGATAAAAGAACAGAACTACCAACAAATTAATGGAACCCATTCTTAATTTGGAAGTGTCCAAAGGGCAAGTTGTCAGATGATGGGGCAGTGCAAGGGGCTAACATCATGCAGTGTAAGGGGCTAACATCTTGCTTTACTCAGGAGTGCAAATCTCCTCAAGACCTACTTGATAAACTGGTTATAGAGTCCAGAAGTGCTGTAGATCATCCGGGCAGCCTGAGACTCCTCGTGCTGGCAGCGGGTCAGCGAAAGTGCATCGTCCATATGCCCTTCTTGATGCAAGATGGCCTGTGGCAGATGCAAAGGCAGACAAAAAGTGAAAAAGAATGTACTATCAGGCAGGCTTCTCGACCAACACCACTATCAGAGCTAAACTCTGCCACGCCACTATGGCAAATGTCCAGAGCCTGGCACTATAGCCACCGGCATGGAAAGGATTAGATGACACGGAGGAGGGGCAAGAGGGCCAGGCTCTTCAGTCCAAACCATCTGATGCTCAGGTTGAGCTGATTATAGGTTGCACTTCTCTTGTATGTCTGCTGGGTTCAAGCCCACGAGCTCAGCCTGCTAAGACTTACCCTTCTCTTGAGCAGCCCCAGGCGCAGTGCCTTGGCATCAGCCGCCGCATACGTCACCCACAGGCCACTGTCGACATGCTGCACAAAGCACATGGACTCGCCGTACTTGATCTCTGGAGCTCCCATCCCTTCCACATCTCGTTTGGGGGCAACATCCAGCTTTTCCTAAAAGGGCAGGAAATGAAGCAGGACCAGAGTGAGCACAGAAACTGCAGGAGGGAAGATGGTATCATAAGCTGATGAAAAGGCTGAACTATCGAGCTGAACTCAAGGAAACTGAATTAGAGAAACAAATGGAATGGAGAGAGGCTAATTCCCCTTTATAAGCTTCATGTCCCTAAGCTTTGAGACTGAAGCTGCAGGAAGGATGGTTTCAGGAGTACCAGATGTCCAGAGAGAGAAAAAAAGTTTTCAAAATTTGGAAAAACATAGATACAAATTTCCAGGTACTGCAGGGATGAGACTCTGAGGGACATTTTTACCCTACTCTGGACTGCCACAGGCTGCACACACTCTCTGACTCACTTGCCTTTATATGAAAATTTAGTCCCCCAAATGTCAAAATGTGCCACCAGAAACCTCAGGCTATACTTTGCTCACCCCTGCTGTAAACCAAGACATTTTTCATCCATCTGGAATAGCAGCCACCTCAATGTAGAAGTAATTGCTTATGGAAAAAAATTCTCTCACCTTAGATATCCGGAAGCAAAAAGCTGTGGCTTTGGTGTTGGCTTTCTCAGCATCCACTACAACCAGCCCCTTATCCTCCGTCAAGGCCAGGTAGCGGCCTGTGGTGACATGACGGACACGGAAAGGTTGGCCCCACTTCATGTGGCTACCGCTCCAGCTGTTGGAATGGAAAAAGACCTCTTGTTTAAAGAAATAGGGTATGTACCCTGCCATACTTACTTCTTAGGATATAAGGAGAACCATACTGGTTCAGACTAAAGGCCTATCTTATCCAGCATTATCTCCATACAGTAGCCAGCTAGAGGCCCATATGAAGCTCAAGAAATTAGGAAAGTTACTATTTGGGGCTACAGCTCTCAGAAATCAGCTGGCCAAAGATTTAGTGGGCTGCAGTCCCAAAAACTAATTCCATAAGCGGAAATTCCATAAGTGGAAATTCCATAAGCAAGACATAAATTGAGCGGCACACAACAGTTCAACTGCACCCAAAAATTCAACACACATGCCTTAAATTATAATATTAAAACAGAATTAAAGGGCTTATTATTATATTAAAACAGCCACTCAGTTGTCAAAATCCTAAGAGAGAAAGCATAGAAAGCATAGAAAGCAGAGCTCACCTGATGCGCAAGGGCTCCAGACGCCAGAGCGAGCGAGCCTGGGAACAGACAGCTCCACCTTCATAGTTCACCAACCTGTAGAAGTGAAGAAACAGGCGGAGAGAGGAAGGTCACTGGAATAGTTTTACAAACTGTGTATAACTCCATGTGCACCTCTTCTCCCCTGTTACCCTTCCCAGCTCACTTTCATTTAAACTATAAAGCTTCTCAAGGATCTTCCTTTCTCTTTTTGCTCCTCTTTTTTAAGTGACTTACACATAATAGCATATCCTCCAATTGTCCTAATTGGCGGGGGACAGTCCTGATTAGTCCTCCGTTCCACTTTCTCAGCTGCTTTTAAAATGTTCTAGCTTCTCTCTTTTCTCCTCCCACCGTCTCTTCTGTTCTTAGCTTGCTTCCATTTCTGCAAGCTGAGTTCAAAATACAAAGGTTGTTTGCACTCAAATTAACTCAGGGGGTGAGAGGGGAGATAGTAAAATCTTGCCCTTCCTAGTAGACTTGGGTAAAAGCAAACTGGTACAGCCTCTCCAAGCTGGTGTGTAATAACTTTTGCCATCCTGACCACATTTCCATGTTGCTTGGCCATGTGTGTCCTGTTTTCATCTCTGAAATGCTGAAGGGTATGATACACCCCATAGATAATACTCACTTGCGCTGCTCTTCATTCGGGTCAGTGGTAGAGATAGTGAGGCATTCATCCATGTGGCCATGGAAGAGACGCATAACATGACCCCCGGTCACATATCCTGCACAGAAAGAAGAGAGAGGGAGAAGTGAGCAAGTGGTCACAAGGGAAAAATCTAGTAGCTAGGGGTGCAAATGGTGTTTGAGTCATTCTCCATGCAATATTACACTGAGCCAGGAGTGGGCAAATGGAAGGCTGTGGAGACACATCAGCTCCACAGTGATATCTTGGAGGTCTACACCTGCCATCACACCTCCCAACCACAGAAAAATCATTTTTGTCCACAGATGCTTCCCAACACCTTCTAGGGGACAGGAGGGGCATTTTCCTCATAGGTCCTATGCTCCAATCAGCAAGTATCCCAGGAAGCAGATGGTTGGAATACAATAGCTGTCAGGTAGTTAATCCAGGTCAGGTCAGTCACAAGTTATCCAGCAGGAGGAAGGCAGAAGTAAAAGAACGGTTGTCAGCCAGTCCAGAAGTCAAGCAGCAACTCAGTGGTCCAAATAAGCCAAGCCAGCAATGAGTAAAAAGAAGAGTTGTAAATTGTAGCTAGTCCAAGGTCCAGGAAACATGAATGCCCAAAGAGTACTGCCAGTCACTAAGATAGACAGTTGTAAGCAATAAAGCCACCAGGGAGCTGCTGGGATATTTATAGGCAGCTGTCTCAAGACACCAGATGCTTAATTAGTCAGCGTCTCCTATGTAACAGCTGCTGGGATTGGCGTAGTGTCATCTTGTCTCTTCTTTGCTCTGCAAGTGATTGTAATGTGTCCTCAGAACCTGTAACCTCCAGCTGGGGAGCAGGGAGCCCCCTGCCTCAGCCCCCAGCTGCTTGGACTCAGAGAGATCACTGACATCAGGAACTATAGATTTCTGGCACTCTGGCTTTGTGTCTGAATCTTCCAACTCCAGAGGGTGAGATATTCTGTTTTGTGGGCTTCCCCCATGAAGGCCCCAGAGAGTCCCAGGGCATAGAAGTAGCCACCAGGCCTGCCACAGTTGCCCACCTCTCCCCTAATGAAACACGTACCTTCTTCACAGCCTGAGC
Organism: Ctenosaura bakeri; assembly: GCA_948474755.1. Taxonomy (NCBI): domain Eukaryota; kingdom Metazoa; phylum Chordata; class Lepidosauria; order Squamata; family Iguanidae; genus Ctenosaura; species Ctenosaura bakeri. Next base: position 112,202 of record CAOLHI010003718.1, on the reverse strand, counting down.
AAATGGGATTCATGTTCCAAAGCGTCTGCATGAAGGAAGCGTCTGCCTGAAGTTCACCACTGGCAGTAGATAGATGCTGGAGGACAGGAAGGATACCATTGAGGAAGAGAAGATTAGGAAAAACAACAGTGAGGAAGCAGGTGGATCAGTGGGACACTCTAAAGTTGCCACCGATTTAATCCAGCTTGAGACAGGAGTCAGTTCTCACCAGGACTTAGCCTCTGACTCTGCTTTCAAAGGCAGAGCTCGGCCTCAAGACTGCTAAAGCAATAATAAAAAATGAAGTGTTTCTGAGCATGTGAAGATGAAGTTTACCTCCCCACCTCCCACAAACAACCACAACTGTCCCTGAAGTTGAATTGGGCCTCTGCCACTAACCAGATGGGTTTTAGAGTGCTTCTTGGGATCATGGCCAAACATTAACAGCTGTCCAGTGGTACAGAAAGTGTTGATTTGTATTAGTGGTTTTGTTAGATAAAGTTTTGTCTTAGCTTGGCAGTTTGAGGCTGGAACAAGATCCAAAGTCCAAGAAGAGACTGGGAGAGTGGATTTTCCTCTGTCACTAACCTGTTTGCATAGTTCATATAGCTATGGGGTGAGACAGGCCACAACTGCACACACTGATTTTCTTTGATTCCTTCTGTACTATATAACCTTTGGCAGTCCATCTTCTGTTAGTCTCTGGAAGCCCCATAGGCAGCCACGGGAAACTGGATTGCCAGTCAGGGATCATCTGAATAGAATTAGGTGTTTAGGAACTAAGTTCTACCACTCGTTGTAAAGGGAAGCTGGAACCCCCCATCAGCTTAAAGACTGGAACGCTTCTCTGCTGTGGGGTATCTGCTGTATCATTTACCACTAATAAAGCTTATTTTATAGCAGTAATGTTTGTCAGTGCTCAGCACCAAACAAACTTTAGGGAGGCCTGGAACTACACCCAGATGCAGGACAGATTAATCCTATACAATAACGGGATTGGTGGGAGGGCAAAGTCCATGTTTTGTTCTAGATAAAGTGAGGAAAACAATGGAGGGGGACCTCTAGCATGCACTGAGATGTCAATTGTCCTTAATAGATTAATCTGCTAATGACCTCCTTTGTAAAAGAAACACTTTCCAACAATCTCCCACCGAGAGAACAACAGACGAGAAACAATGTAATGGGATATCTCCCAGTCAAAGATCCTATTATCCTGCTGTAAGTGCGTTTTACCTGCCTTGTGTGATAAAGTCCTCTGCCAACAGATGTCTTCAGAAAGAGACCTGTTGGGGACGTTTGAATTGGAGTTCCTGCATTGAGTGGGGGTTAGACTCAATGGCATGTGGGGCTCTATTATTCTAAGTCTCAATCTATTTTTACTTGTGGAAGAATAAAGGATAGCATATAGGAAGAATGCTACTTAACTGCTCCTGGATAGGTAAAATTTTTAAACATGCTGAGATGCCTGTTTTGGGGTCCTGGTAATTCTGCAATGGCTCCCTACTCCACTAAACCTCCTAATCATAGTATCTCTGACTAAGGGCCTTAAACATGCATAATCAGAACCTATACACACACCTTGTCAAGGTGCAGCTCCCCTAAATGAATTCTCCACCCCACCCAACCCAAAAATGCACTTACCAGGTACCGTTCAGAAGAGACACTAACAAGGATGAGGTCATCACCAACGCGCACCTTCTCCCCTTCTGATCGTTGTTTAGAGGCAGGGTGGATGGTCCACCAACAGGCTTCTCCTGATGGTGCGAAAGAGGGATTGTGAGTACGGATGAGCAACCAGAGAGCAGTACATGACAGTTTTGACAGGTTTTCAAAACAGCAGAAAGGGACAACAGTGCTGACAATCAGGGAATAGCTATTAGCTTTGCATTCTGCCTGAATACCATCTTCAGTTCACTTAGCCATATATTCCTCTATAAAATTAATGCACTGTCTCCATTCTTTGAGTACATGATGTACATATTTCTGTCTTTATGAAGGGCCTACACCCGATATAGGATTTTTGGCACCTCATTCTGAAAGGATAGGAATGGTATGAAAGGAAAAGCTTTCCAAATGTTAACGGGGGACATTCTATATAATAAAGGGACACCTGGCAACTTTATAAGGCACAAGCTCCCTGGTCCTCAAGTAAGGGACATCCCTTTTAAGAAGAGACACCTGGCAACCCTAATGAAATAAAAAAATAGGAGCTTCTTGTAACACACAAAGGATAGTACAACCAGCACGTTATGCATAGAGCACTGGGAATATTGAAAAGACACAGATGATGGCTACTGGATGCAGAGAATTTCAGATTTCATTTTTCCTTTGTTAAATCTCTTAAGGAAGGTAGTGGAGTCTCAGAAACTCATAAAGACCAAGGTTAGGTCTTTATGGGATTTTTGCTGTTAGAATGTGAGGTCTAATCCACCTCCTCACAAGAAGCATTATGCAAAACTTTTAAAAGGGGTTGGCAGAATGCAATATAAAATATGCAAATCTATTCAGTTTGCATTATTTATACAGGCCACATAATTTTCTTTCCAGCACCGAATTTCAGTTGCCTATGTGGATTTCATAATAAAGCATTAATGGATGCATCTGCTTTAGGACCTTTTTCTGAGACACAATAGTCTGTTATCACTGAGTGGTAGCTTAAATTTAGAATGAAGATTCTTTCCACCTCCAGAAAATACACATGCACACACCCCTTTCCCATCAGTGCACAGTCACATACCGGTTGCATCCTCCTGCAGGCCCACGTCAAAGGCGAGTTTATCCGTCAAGGAACGGGATGTGGTTAGGCAGCTTAAATACTAGCAATCAGGATGGAAAGAAGATAAAATAACGCTCTTGGGACTTCTTGATATCAGAGTGAAGAAGAAAAAACCCACCACCTTGAACAATTCTGCTCTTTACATCACAGCTGAAAATTGTAATTTTTTGCTTGTCTGTTTATTCTCATGATAATCAAGTATTAGCCAGAGATTATACCCCAACAACATATGTCTACATAGAGGCATCACACATAACAATCTAATAACACAGGAAACTGTTTTATCCTGAGTCAGATGCAAAGGGGTGTCTGGGATTTCCATATGCCGCAGATACCCCCTTCCACCCCTCTTACTATCCATATTCATTCTTACCATTATTCCATCCAAGCAATAGCTGTGTATTACTGACATGTTAATTTTATTACTAGGTATTTCCTGTTTATACTGTTTGCAGAGCCACTTTTGTAAGTATTAACTGCTGTTCTTCATTCTATGACCATCATACCAAGCACAAACAGCTGTGGGCATCCAAAGCACATTGCATTGAGGAAAAGAATTCAGAGAGCATAGCTATTTTTTAAATTAATTTTATTAAAGTTTTTTGTTATGTACACTGTTTTATCCTTATTAATCTTGAAACTGGAGTAATCTCCATACTCTTGAATAATTTCCACCATTCTTTGAGCACTCGTGAGGGGATCATCAAAAAAAAGTACCAGATCATCTGCAAAGGCTTTAAGTTTATATTGGTATTTCTTTATCTGGACTCCTCTTATTGCCACGTCTTCTCTTATATTATCATTAAGTATTTCTAATGTCATAATAAATAACAAAGGTGATAGGGGACAACTCTGCCTTGTTCCTCTCAGTACTTCAATCGGTTTGACACGTTCTCCATTTATTATTAATCTCGCCATTTGTTGAGAATATATTGCTTCAAATCCATGAAATGAATTTTTCTCGCGCTTGTGCTTCCTTAAAGAGAGCATAGCTATTGAAAAGAAGAGGTCCTACTCTCACTGCAGGTTGATACTTCATGCTTCTAGTACGGGGCCACTAAGGTTTGCTCTACAGGATATGGATACACAATGATTCCTCTGTGTTACAGGATGCTATCCAAATGGCAGCTGTAAAAAAATGAATCAGAAGTGATAGCTGGGTTGTTATGTTACCACTCTGGTTGGAAAGGACACTCTAGCCAACTGTACCTGCCCTGAACTGCAAGCCACAAGTTGTGAGTTCGATCCTGCCGGGCTCCAAGGTTGACTCAGCCTTCCATCCTTCCGCAGGTCGGTAAAATGAGTACCCAGCTTGTTGGGGGCACGTACAGAAATACATGCTATTTGTAAGTTGTTTGCCGCCTCGATCCATATGGAGAGGCGGGATAAAAATAAAAAAAATGGCTGCTGTTCACAGAAATGAAAAAGCCACAACTGAAGAAAAACCCACTATCATTTGTAAGTAAAGATGCTACTCCACACAATCCATTCAGTCCTTCTTGGCTCTGCCTCCCAATGGGAGCGACTACAGTAACCAGGAAAAGGCAACGAGTTCAGTGTTACGATCTGGGCAGTATTCCTGGTCTGTCATTCCCTTAACAAGCCAGAGTCAGAAGTAAAGGTTTGGCACTTAACTTATGGTTTCTGGCTTGAAATGCCAGGTTTTGACATTCTCTCATTAGTGAGGAGTTCCTGATTAATAAAGCCTCTCCTGTTGCCAGAAGGAATCTTCTGGCAGTATGTACCAGCAGACTCACTCAGGAATGACAAATTAGGTTCTTCAGAAATCTAGTTTGCTGTTTTATGAGAACAGGACCAATGAATCACTGTTGGTCTCTTTAGCCCTGTGTTGCTCCAGCTCCTGGAACTCCTTTGCCAAGCTTGCCTCCTTCTCTGTTGTCCTTCCACCAGCAGGCAAAAAAATTTTCATTCAGATCTTTGCCATGAAATATGGTTTGGTACTAAAGGAGATGGGTGTCTAATGAACTGGATGTTGCCCATATTTTTTTTATCGTTAGGTCTTTAACTTTTTAAACATATAGGTTTTATGTTGCATTTAAACCTTGATCTCGATTTTCTTTACATTATTATTGCTAATAGCCCTGAGCATTTTTTTATAGAAAAACAAAGCATAAATTTGCAGAAAGGCAGCCTATCCCCCCAAGGTTTAAGAGATGGATATTTCCCATATCCAAATCCACTACTCACACCACCAGTACTAGTGGAACTGAAACCAGGAACTTTTATCTGTAAAAGCTTGTGCTCTGCTATGGACAATTGTTAGCATCTTTTCAGATTTCCCAGAGACACTTTAGAGAACTGCTATTAAAAAAGTCTAAAACAGCTTGGAAAATATTAAAATATTTTTTAACTCCCCAAACTCAGCCTCCTCTTAGGATAGCTAATGGCTGAGAGATTTTGAAGCGGTAGTAGGGGAAAAAAGTTTTTGTACACTGGTCTATAACTAACTTTACCAAAAGTCAGAAGCAAACAACAATCCTGTTGCCTTCATGCCTTGTTTGTGAGTATCCTAGAAGTGTTTGGTTTGCCACAGTGTTGGAGACAGAATGTTTGAATGGGGGGCTATCTTGGTCCAATGCCATAATTTTAATGTTCTTACTGTGGCATCTACCAACCGTAATTTAATACTGAACTACCACAGGTCAAATGAAAGCCTACATAATCTCATGCAATAGGTTCAGCAATAAATCATCCATGGAAAGTCCATGTGAACACAAACTCCTCTTGAGGAGAGCCCAATTGACCAAATGTGAACACAAACTCCTTTTGGGGAGAGACCAATTGAGGAGAGACCAAACTCCTCTTGAAGAGAGACCAATTGAGGAAAACCTTTAACCTATGTATGCATGCATGCGCGCACGCACACACACACACACACTCACCTCATAGGAAAGTTGACGCAAAAGGGAAAAATTACACCACCCCCCCCGGATGACCTCAGCTTCTAACTTAGAATTTAAATTCAGTCTCCAGAACTCTCAGCCCTTTCAATGTTTGACCCCTTTTCTTGGCTGAGAAATGCACCCACCTCTTAAACCCCTTTCTGGATTCCTTGCAATTTCTGCATCCCAGGAGGAGAACATATGACATACACTTGAAAATAAATCTGCTTAGCTCAGGGTTGACGATGGTAAAACAAAATGGCTCTGCTATATCAGAGTCTTTTTCCCTACCCCCGTCAGACTACAGAGTCACCCTGTGTTGTATCATTTCTCCATTTCCCTTTCTTCCAGGTACAAATCCTCCCTGAACTCCCTTCTCCTTACCATGCCGCTGTGGGAATGCCGGAGAAGAATGGCGTGTCCATACAGCAGAGTTCGGTGTCCACCACCTTGAGAAGACTGAGAACAAGAAGGCAAAAGATAAACCAAATCAGTCTGTGAATTTAGCAATCTCACCTGTGCTATGTCCATTCTGGAGTTCCCTCAATTTCATTCCTCATCGCACAACACTACAAGCCATCAATATCTTCCCTTTAGACTACTGGAATGTTCTCTGCAATTTTTCAAAAGGGTTATCAAACTTACAATAAGGAAAACAGAAGCCAAGAAACAAGGGCTGGGGGAGACCTATCCAAACCCTCTTAATTCACATGAAGCACAGTGAAATAATGGCCATTGATAACTAGCAGACCTACTCCATTCTCTAGTTTTAAAATAATCTCACAAAGCAGATGTTGAAATGGAAATTCCTGGAATAGCCTGTGTTCTTGTGTTTTCCTTTTTCCAACTTATGGTGACCCTAAAGCGAACCTGTCATTTCTTGAAAGAGAAAGAGCAGAGAAGCATTTCTATTCCTATGATCTGTTCACTGGTCTCAGAAGGGACTAGCAAATCAACCTTTCTTACGACTAGGGACAATGTTAAAACCTAGACAAGCTTTTTTGGCAATTATACTCTGGCAGTTACACTCAAGAATGTTTAAATACCTTTTTTCTTATAAGTCTACTAGCCCAGTCAAGGAGGGGGCTTATGTCCTGCAACATACATGCCAACAGCATCACACATGGGCTTTCAAGAAAAAAACTTGCCAATTTTGTGTCAGGAACAGATTCACTCTTACACGGATAACAAACTTAATAGAAGATTTATTGTAACATAGTAAGGGATGCTGTCTTCAGACGTTAAAGCTTTGAGAATGGAACGTTTTCCCCCCCTTACAAAAACAAATTTTTTCCTAAGATAGTTGTAAAAGAACGAACGTCATCATGGGCCCAAAAGGTTCCTTTGAAATTCCAGCCAGAAGGAATGGTTGGCGCCTGGGAATAGCTAACAGCCTACTATCACTATTTCCTCAGTCTACTGCTATCCTAAAACAATAAAAAAATGGAGGACTCCCAAAAATCCCGCCCCCCTTTTTTAAAAAAATATATACATAAAGAATACACAAAATATAGAAAATATCACGGAACAGTAGAAAGACAAGAAAACTAAATAGTAATATGAATGCAGTAGCAAGTCAGTCGGGGCGTTAAAATCAGCCGGCGAAGAAGTTTTAGCGAAGGTGCCCTCTTCAGCAAACTGGAATGAAAAACAGGATGAATAGCCTTGAGGGAAGAAGGGAAATTAATTGAAAAAGACATCATTAATAGCCCTTTTCACAGGAAAAGGCCGAGAAAAAAAGGGGAAAGTTTTTTAGACGGAGAAGGAGAGGAAATGTTCTTAGAAGAAAGGAAAACCAAATCCCCGGGCTGGTAAAGGGGATTAGGCTGCCGTTTACGGTCAGCGAAACGTTTGTGGGAAGCTTTACGGATGCTATAGCATCTGAGACGGATTGCCAAATGCCAGAAAATTTAGAGACCCAAGCAGAAACAGAAGGAGGAGCGGAGGAAGAGAGGGAGAGGGGGGGGGGGAAAGGGGAAGGAAGGAAGCCGTAAACTATTTCAAAGGGGGGTTTCCCCGTAGAGGTATAAAACCCGAATTGATGGCAAACTCAGCGAACCCGGAAGGGGCAGAAAACCCCAAACATTTTTTCAAAACAAAACACCTAAGAAATTGTTCAAAAGATTTTTTAACACGCTCAGATTGGCCATCTGTTTGAGGGTGATAAGCACTGCTGAGTTTTGAGTGACTCCCAGGGTTTTCAGTAGACAAGTCCAAAACTTGGAAGTGAAAATTGGATCCCTGTCCGAAATAAAACCGAAGGTATCCGTGAAGTTTCCATACATGATTAACGAACAGGTCAGCCAGCTGGTCAGCACGGGGTAGTTTCTTTAGAGGCACAAAAAGACATTGCTTGGGAAAAATGATCAGTAACAACCCAAATAACATGAAAGCCGTGTGAAGAGGGGAAAAGGGGCCCGATAAAATCCCATGCGATAAAAGACCAGGGGCTAGCAGGCGCAGGCAGAGGTTGCAGGAGCCCTTGAGGTTTAGATGTGGGCGACTTTAAAACGTTGCAAGTGGCACACTGCTTAATGTAAGTTTGCACGGAGGGGTTTAATCCAGGCCACCAAAAAAGGCGGCGAATCGCATGCAATGTCTTCAAAAACCCAAAATGTCCAGCGGGTTTGGAATCATGATAACGATGAAGTACCTGCTCGCGGGCAGCAGGGGGAACGTAGACCTTGGTGCCATAAAGGGGAGATTGTCAACCCATTCTACTTTATCCTTGTTTGCCGGTAGCCAGGAGTCTGCATGCGCTGCATGAATGATAGCATCGCGGAGAGCGGAGTCACAAAGAGAGGAGGCAGAAAGCCTTGTCTTTGCTAATGCACGAGTAGTCACTTGAGAAGCCAGAGAGGAGGCAGGAAACAAGGTATTGGAGTGGGAGGACGTAGCAGGGGATTCCGCAAAACAGGGAAGTCGAGAGAGAGGGTCCGCCAGTTGGTTAGTTGGGCCAGGTTTGAAAACAATTTTAAATCGGAATCTCTTGGAAAAATAAGCCCATCTCGCCTGCTTAGGGGAGAGTTTCTTAGCAGACTGTAAGGCTCAAATTCCTATGATCAGTCCAAACTTCAAAGGGGAGTCAGCCCCTTCAAGCAAATGACGCCAAGAGGACAGCGCAAAATGGATAGCCTTGGCTTCTTTCTCCCAAATAGGCCAATTAGCTTGTTGAGGGGAAAATTTCTTTGAAATGAAAGCACAAGGCCTGAGTGCTCCTGTGGTGTCATGTCAGAAAAGAACGGCTGCCATGGCAAAGTCCGAAGCATCCGTTTGCACAATGAATTGCTTCAGTACTGTCAGGAAAAAGGAGTAAGGGCTCAGACGTAAATTTAGATTTCAAATGGTCAAACGCCGATTGACACTCAGGCGACCAACAACAAAGTCTATGCGCCTTGCCCGCAGTGGATCCTTTAGGTTTCCGTAGAAGGTTGGTGAGTGGAAGCGTTATGGCAGCAAAATCCTCAATAAAGTTCCGGTAGAAGTTCGCAAAACCAAGAAATTGCTGCAGTTGCTTCACAGTTTTAGGGACTGGCCATTGCAAAATGGAGTTAATCTTCGAAGGGTCCATTTTAAGTGAACAATCTTGAATCCTATATCCCAAGTAATCAAAAGTTTGGGTGTCAAATTGGCATTTAGATAGATTAACCACGAGGTTGTTATCTATAAGCCTTCGTAACACTTCACGAACCAATACACATGAGATTCCATGGAATCTCGTAAATTAAAATGTCATCCAGATAAATCAGAACCCCCTGATACAACAAGTCAGGGAAAAATGGTGTTCAAAAACATTTGGAACACAGATGGCCCCGATTGTAAGCCAAAAGGGGAAAAACCGTCCATTTAAAGTTACCTAGAGGAGTTGCAAAGGTGGTGAGCCACTCAGAGTCCGGGTCCCCTTTAATTATGAAAACCTCTTTAAGATCAAGTTTGGTGAAATATTTTCCTTGAAAAAAGATGGTCCAAAAAAGTCCGTATCAGAGGTATGGGATAACAATTGGAGGAAATAACCTGGTTAATAGCAGAGTAGTTAACTATCCCGCCACCGCGCTGGGGGTCTTTTTCTTTCGGAAGAAGACAGGACTCGCCGTGGGGGGGGTGTAGAGGGCTTGATAAAGCCGCAGCCAAGTTTTTATTTAGGAACTTCTTGAGAGCAAGGAGTTCTTTTTGGCTCATGGGATAAATTTTCGGTTTAGGCAGGGTGGCCCCGTCAAAAATAATTCCAGTTTACAGTCAAAGTCCGTGTGGGGAGGCAATTTGTCAGCCTCCCTTTCGTGGAAAGCCTTTTGGAAGTCTCGGTAGTGTGAAGGAATTTGTTGCAATTCTTCATGGGGAATAGAAAAATTTTCATCTGAAGAGGACATGGCCAGCAGTCCAGTTTATCTGGGGGTTATATTCACGAAGCCAATTGATTTTTCCCCAAAACCAATTTGAACTGCATTTCCCTTGGAATTTTGAAATCTCATGCTGTAATTGTTTTTGTCCATTTGAAATGAGATGGGCTTAGTGATTTTACTAATTACTCCCCCAGTCATTGAGGTCCCATCCATTTGCGTTAATTTGATGGGGCATTCCAAGGGCTCATAAAGAGTTTTCAATTGTTTGGCCAATTTGGGGTGTAACAAACTTCTGGAGCAGCCAGAGTCAATTAATGCCCTATGTACATGCAAAGTCCCATCGCTGCCACTAATCGCAACCGTGGCGTAGAAATGGGGAATTTTAGGAGTACTTACAGATGTTCCCGCCGCTTGCCAGTCATCGCAGTCAGGTTTAGAATCTCCATCTATGTCAGATGAGGACGAAGAGGTGGTTTCATCATCGGGATCGGAGTCTCCTGTCGCCGCTGCAGGGTCCTTAGAAGTGCGTCTAAGTGGTTGTTTGGCGGCCGCTGTCTGATGTGTGAATTCTATATTCTTTGGGTCTGCTCGTGCTCCCTTAGTCCCAGTCGGAGCTTGGTTTCCGCGGCAGGTGTTGGCGAGGTGGCCCGGTTTTCCACAGTTAAAGCACATGCCCAAACGGAGACGTTTGTTCCGTTCCTCAGCATTGAGGACGGTGGGACCGCGAGGTTGTCGTTTTGGCACGTCTTGTCTTTGTCGGTTCAGCTGAACAGTCTGGGTTATGCCTTCCATTTCAGTAGCTAGTCTGACCCAACCTAGCAGGGTCTGTGGATTGGCCTGCATTAAGCACCCGTGTAGAATATCAGGATTTAGTCCATCTTTGTATAACTCAATTAGAATTTCATCACTCCACGGGACTTTGGTGGCCAGGTTTCTAAATTCACGGGAATACGTCCCCACATCGTTCCTGCCTTGTTTCATTCGTTTCAGTTGATATTTGGTGTTTTCCAATAAATGGGGGTCTTCAAGCGTTCCGCAGATGGTTCATGAAGAGCTGCAGATTTTCAGTTTCGGGGGCGCGGGAGTCATATAGGTTCGCTACCCAGTCTGCTGCCAGTCCTTTCATCCTCTGGCTTAGGTATCGAATTCGGGCCGCATCATCCCGAAATAGATGGCCGTGATCAATCATGAAATTGTTTGCCATAGTCAAAAAAAAGGAGAGTTTCTCCCCCTTCCCGTTGAAGGTCGCTTTCAGGTCTCCCACATTTCTGAGTAACAGTGGCGCAGGCGTGTGCCCTGTTGGTTGCTGGGGCGGACCAGGGGTGCCTGCCGCCGAGACAGCCGCTCGTGGTTCTCCTCCTGGTGATCTCCCTGTCTGCGAGGGACGGATGCGCATCTCGCGTAGCATGGTCTTGAGTTCGAGTATCTCCTCATCTTTTCTTTCCAGTTCGGTTTCCATTTGCTTTATCTCCTCCAAAAGGGATAGGTCTTTTGCTGATGTATCCCATCTAGCAGCCCTTCTGCGTTGTCTCAACGACGTATGTGGCTTTTCTCCCCAGACCCAGGTTTGGCCGCTTGTGGGGGTTTCCATAGCCTCGGTCAGGCGCAATTTTGTCTTGGTATCCAGGGGCACTTCAGTTTCTGTAGCTCCATCAGATTCTGCAGATCCTTGCTCTTCTTCAGTAATCGACTGGTCCATCAATTGGTGCATTTTTTGAAAGGATTCTCGAGCTTTCTGTCAGGAACAGATTCACTCTTACACGGATCAACAAACTTAATAGAAGATTTATTGTAACATAGTAAGGGATGCTGTCTTCAGACGTTAAAGCTCGAGAATGGAACGTTTTCCCCCACCTTACACTTTAACAGACAGTTTCTCCTAAGATAGTTGTAAAAGAACGAACGTCATCATGCCAAACGGTTCCTTTGAAATTCCAGCCAGAAGGAATGGTTGGCGCCTGGGAATAGCTAACAGCCTACTATCACTATTTCCTCAGTCTACTGCTATCCTAAAACAATAAAACATGGAGGACTCCCGACAATGTGATGTCACAATAATGAAAAGCAGCCATTGTTAACCAATATTACAATATATATGGCCATAACTTGCACAGGCTGCTTACTACTAAAAATAAGGTAATAACTAGGTAGATTACTTGCTACAGTATTTATAACCATTGTTCCTGTTTTGCATATCTGCAGTATAAATGACTATAAGTACCCAGGTTGTATCCTTACTGAATATACTCATTATTGGATGACTATTACTGTAACCAATATAGCCCTCATACTTAGACCAGATTACTACAGTATATATGTGACCGTTGGGGTAGCGATCATATCACAACAATAGATATGATAAATACTTGCACCATATTATTGTGTGATATTCTGTATGGCCCCGCGTCCCAAACATCTGAGAGCTGAGGCACACCATTGTTTTCTGAATTAAAAATGGAAGCACATTTCTGTCTTACAAGTGAAAAGATCTGCCTTAGAGTGTAAGAATAAACAATGCCGTCAATTTTAATTCACGATTAAATATGATTAAAGCTTGGTTTTTGTGAGTTTCCATAATGCTCTGATCTTGCCTCCCTAAACATTCACCTTGAGAGGCAGCAGATAACCCATCCTCAGAGGTCATTTGCTGTTTTTCATGCTGTTTTCCCACACAGTGGGAAACAACCTCTAAGCATTTCTGTGGCATCTCTAAAATAGCTATGACTGCATTGTTCACATTTGCTCCAAATGCAGAAGCTGGTTGAATAGAGGCAAGTCCAGGACCTTACTGGAATCTCTAATTATTTAATCAATTTATTTCTCATAGCAATTATCTCAAATCACACTAGTGTGCACACGGTTTGGGAACGGCTGCTGTAACATCACTGCAACAGTCCTTTGGTCCGTATTACTGTGGTGTGGCCCTTTATCGTAATAACAGCATCGATGGTCCATATGACTACAGTACCTATGGTACTTACTGTAAAAGTCAAACTGGTACAATACATACAGCCCTAATATTTCATTTGGAGCAGATACAGAAGAAGCGTATGGTCATAATTATGTGTTAATTTATCTGTGAACTGCCCTTCCTCTGTGGAGTTCAGGCAGTGTACCAGCATCTATCCATTTTATGTCAACAGGAGAATATGCTCCATTACTCAGTGTGACCAACATCCGTTGTTTTTGGCCCAGCTTTTCATGGGCGTTCTTACCACAATCCTCTGTAAGGAGTCACACGATCACCATCAGGCAGGTTGCATTCTATGACCATTACAATGCCCTTAGAAGGAATGCTACAAAGCATTGTGAGAAACCAGCATTTCCCAAGCAATATGTCAACAACAGGGTAGCTGTCAACATTTCAGAGAGTGAAGGCACTAAAACACAATTAGTTAAAACAGGGTGGGATGGAGCATATGGCAATCGGTCACAGAGGAAGAACAGCACCTGAGATATGTAGAAAAAAAGAGGACAAAGGTCTGATGCTGTCAGATGAAAACTTTTTTCCTATGAATAAAGACACATTTCAGGGGAGGTACTCCTCTTCTTCATAAGTAAGAAAAATCTCTACTAGTTGCATTCATAGAGATTTAGGTCAGCATATTTATTATGTTGTGATATTTTCGTCTGAAAGAGCTGTCTGCTCATTACCATTTGCAAAGCCTTCTTGCTTTCAAAGTTGTTATTTTACCTTTTGTTTGTTATCCGGGTTTTGGAGCACCAGTGTGGTGTGCTGGGAGACCAGGGTTAAAATCCCTATTTAGCCATGGAAACCCACTAGTGACCCTGGGGAAGATAAACTCTCTCACCCTTAGAGGAAGGCAATGGCAAGCCTTCTCTAAATAAATAAATTTGGCCAAGAAAACCCTAGGATAGGGTCACCATTAGCCAGAGTCAATTTAAAAACACACCACAACAACATATCATCACCATCACCATCAGGGTTGTGTGAGATATTTTCAGAAATATCTATTTTTCTTCAGCTGTGTGTTTTAACTTGGCATCAGTTTGCCATTATATTTGTGACGTGTCATTTGATTTATGATGTTTTTAGATTTAGGCAGGATGTTTCATTCAAATTCTTATCCCATGTCATCCTTTTTTCTTTTGTACCTCCTTTGTCACTCATGAAGAAAGGGAGTCTATTTCCTGAAACCAATCAAGTACTCATAGCTAAAACAAATTTATTTATAAATAAATAAATTGATTTATTCACCGGATCTTTGTCCCTTTCTTTCTTTTTTTTAATGTGGGTTGAAGGGTACACCCACTACCCATAGTGGATCCACGGTGACTTATAAGACCACTTCATCCAGTGCATTTGGAAGATGATCTTCCCAAGAAGCACCTCCATCCCACAGTGCAAAGGCCATGTCAGATTTCATCACACTTTGCCCTCCCACCAGCTGGTGGGAAGGGATCTCCCTATTCACATGTAGGAACCATGCACTGAAAAAAGAATAGGGTGCTATGGGTTGAGGAATGGGAAACCACAGCCAAGAATGGAAAAATCTAGCAGGAGGGGAAGTGTGTTGGAAAGATGGAGTGAGGGATGGAGCACGGGCGGGGGGAGAGGATGGATTATTTAAGGGGTAAAGGGGGTTCCACCAAGTTTCAAACAAAGAGGGAGAGGCAGCGATCCCTTTTGTCTTTCATTAATCGTCTTTCCACATGGGGATCCTATGAACCAGGCAATTATACTTTTGACAACACTGTAAATCTAGTAAAAAAGAAACTATTATGGATTTGATATAAACTGTCTGAACAGAGAGGAAAATCATAAAAGCTGACACTGTCACTGCCAAAAAAGCAGCTGTCTTCTCTTTGAATGGGGAGGCACACTAACAGGAACATATGACTTAAATCCATGGAAGAGGAGTCAGTAATTTAGAAGTATGTGAAACAGAAAGAAACCCCTTCTGAACCTAGGCCTCTATTTTCTTACTCCGTAACGGTTGTCATGCTTTTACTGGCCACACTCCTGGTCTTTAAGATTAGGCTAGACCTGCAGGAATTAAATGATGAAGGCTGTTTCGTTCACGTTTTTCATGTCAGCAAATATTCATCTGATAAATTTCATGTAAGAGTGTTGCCAGCTGCACAGGAGCAAAGCTACTTTAAAAACATGGCAGTTGTGTTGTACGAAACACGAATCTCCACTGAGTTCTCCTGTCATTCGCCCTGCGTCTACAACTCTCAAATGATGAAATGGGAAAAAATGACCACCAAGAAGAGCTGCCCATTTAATGTGTGGTGGTGGGAGAGAACCATCAACTGGGAGTTAAAATGGGAACGTCTTTGGTTGCAGAATTCTTTCCTGCCCTCAGAGAAGATTCCAAATATAATGGAATTGGGGGAGGTCTCCATTCCCCATCCCCATTGAAGATCTGCCACTGTGTCTAAACCTGTCACATGCATTTACTTCTGGCTAAAGGACACGTCTCCATTGTGGTACCCAGCATGTGGAATCATCTTCTCAATGAAGATTAGGTGCCCTCCCTATTTGGAATGTCTTGACCATTAAACTAAAGACCTGTTTGTTTACTCAGATATTTTCTTTATTGTTTTCCTGATTACTGATGTTGGCAGTTAGCCCTGGCCTTTAATTAACTATTTGTAATTGATTACTCTATTGTTTTAATATTATTTCATTATTTTAATTACTGGCTTTGTTTTATTTATTTATTTTTACTTAAACTGTTTGGAGATTTAAAAAACAATGAAAAAAAACCCAATGAAAAGTTTTATGAAAATCTACTTCAATAAATAAGATGACAAACTTGGGGTGGTAGGAACCCCCAGGAGAGGCAAAGGGAGATGGATGTGCACACCAAAACAGGGCAAGGAGATGGGAGATAACGGATTTAGAAAGGAAGGATGTGGATGGGATCACGGCACTGAAGGTGGCACCTACCCACTTGTCCAAGTCAACACCCTAGAGGGTCAGCCAGCAGAATTGAGAAGCCAAAGGAAAGAAGAGGAAGAAAAGATGAACCACTCTTGATAACTGAGGCCATAGGCAAATAGCGACAGCAGGAATATCTGGGAGTTGCAGGTCAACCCAGTTAGAATCCCAAAGACACAGCTCCCACCCGCTCATACTTCTCTTAGACACTTCTCTGTGGGCAGGGTTACCCGACTGGCTTTCACACCATCCCTGTGCACCCCAAGGCATGCAGGGGGTCTTCAGATACACATCTTCAGAACACAGAACATATGCAGAACCAACTAGAGGCCACTGAAGTGAACCTAAAGGGCAGTGTCCCACGCCAGGCTTCAGGGAAGTTCTCCGCCCGCAGGACTTGCCATTGTGGGTTTTTGTGATGCTTTCACCTGTTGCTGTTGTTTTAGCGAGCAACTACTCTTTACCTGTGATCGTTTCACAATAGGCAGAAATCAGACAGAACAGGAGAAGCTTTCTGTAGTGTAATGATGGACCACTTTGGAAAGCTTCACCTTCTGACTCCTGCCTGTTGAGTAGCTGTCAAAGGAACAGGAGCAGTACCAGCTGGGGGCTAGTAAATTGGTGCTTCTACGAGTCCATTAGCATTGATGGGGCATTGCTTTTCAACAATCCACTAGGATTGGAAGATGAACATATGGCTATTTAAAGCAGTGCCCTTTCTCCTCCCTATTCTCCTTCTATAGCGACTACTCAAAATCAAGTCCCATCCATAAAAGTCTTCTGTGCATTTAGTTAACATTTTTCTTCTGGCTGGTACTGTTCCTTTTACTGCTGAGGGATTACTGATGATTTGTAGACAGCTCAGTCTCTGGGTAGACGTTTTTAATTGCTAGTTCTCCTTTCACAGCTGTCTTTTCCCTATCTATTTCAATATAATGCTGAAATAATAATATTTCAATATACACTGCCCCCATAAAAAAGGAAAGGAAACCCAGCAACGAAACTATCTCCCTGGAAGATTATGAAAGCTCACTAAATAAGGAACAATTAGAGGCAATTCATCACTAATCCCCTAGCCACACAGAAATGCCATAAGAAGCAAGCTGCTAATTAAAGACACACTAGCCCTAAAAAGCCTTAGCAGTGCTTTGCCAAATCTCATTGGAGAGACTGAAATTGCAACTCTACTTAGTTACAAATAAATTAGCACATAACAGGTCTGGTGAACAACACAGAAAACACTGGAATGCAACAACCTGGATCCTCTATTTAAAAAGGAAAGAGCAAAAAAGGGTGATTTCAAATACGATGGATAGTGTGAAAGCAGTCAGTGAATAATGATAATTTGCCACCTATTTCCAGAGATCAAAAAAGTTATTTTTGGTGGTAATTCTCAGAATCCTTCAAACAGTCATGCCTGCCTGGGGAATTCTGGGAGTTGTAAAAGCAGGTTTTCCAAGGTCTACCTATTTCCTCTCTTCTAAGCATATACATGGTTTCCAGGCTTGGTTTAATATTATAAATGTGCCCACCTACACATCCTTTCTTACTGTGCTGTCTCAAAAGGAAGGAAAGTTCACAATGCTTACCTCGGATCCCACCTCCACCGTGTTGGCCAGCATTTCCTGCAGGGCTCGTACCGACAAGGACTGCTCTAGGCTGAAGCAACATATGGCCAGATCTGGAGGGACTTTCTGTACATAGGGAGAACACAGAATTGTTCAATTTTATAAAAATATTTTTAAATTGAAAAATATTCCAAACGCAATAGGAGCCAAAAGACAAGGCATACCAGTATCTTCATACCATACCAACAATCCTTTGTCTCCTCCCCACATCTCTTAATTCCCACACTCCAATGTCCAAATGACTCCCTCCAATGAAACCAATAGAAGATTATCATCACATTCCAAACTACGAACATTAAACCTTAAGGCAGTCTTCAGAGTGCAAACGTTATAAATAATGTTCATTGAGATGTTGTTGCATTCAACTGGTTACTACCCATAATCATAAGGTCTGGTCCATCACAAGTCAACTTACAAGGCCTCACAGAATATGGGCCATTCTTCCCATGGAATAATCTATCCCTCTTTTTTTGCACTGTACCTGAGCATTGGAGGTAGGTTCCAGAAAGCATAGCCGGTTCCCAAAGCCTTCGGAAGCCAGGCATAACTTCAGTTGTTCCTTCAAGATTGTGGCTGTACACTGAAGGACGACCTCATCATCCTGAGGGACAGAAAGACAGAACTGCAGAGAAGGCCAGAACCCTCAGATACCTAGTCCAAAATGCTGATACATGGCTTCATTCCCCACTGGTGCCTTGCCAACTTTTCTTAGAAACCTCAAAAGGAGATTTTCATACCCTCCAATTATCCTGATTTAACAGGGGCAGTCTGCATTAATCCTTTGTACTCCCACTCTTTCAGCTGATTTAAAAATGTCCCAGTTTCTCCCTCCTCCTCTCACTTTTCCCTTTGTCCTCAGCTTACTTCAATTGCTGCAAACTGAGTTCAAAGTGCAAAAAGTCATCTGCATTCTACTAACTCAATGGAGGGAGAGGCAAGAAAAGGGCAGAATCTTACCCTTCCCAGTAGGCTCTGGCAGCAGCAAACTGCTGCAGCTTCTCCTACTTTGTCTGTTCTTCTTCATTGCCTCCTCAACCACACTCTGATGTTGCTTGGCCACACACATCCCAGTTTTCATCTGCAAAATGCTGAAGAGTATGGCGCTTTTCTTGCCCCCTCCCCTTCTGCTGTCTTTAATAAAACAAACTTGGTAACCTTTACAGGTTGAGATGCGGCAAAGATGGGATAGGTTCCACGCCCCACGTGGTGATTCCTGTTGCAAAACACCTGTGCGCTGTTTGGTCCCTAATCCTTCCCTTCTAATAGCCACTTGTCAATTCACAGGACATGTCTGCAACATGCAACTTTCTTTAACGCTCTCCACAGAACATTCTTTTGGCAGCATGCACTCGAACAAACTCCCAGCCCCCATTTCTGCAGCCAGAGAGGATCAGGAAGAACATACCAGATTCTGTCCGATAAAGGACAGAAGCAGGTGCGCTTCTGCCTTGTTTATGTCCTAGCTGGAGTGGAGAGGGATATGTGGGCCCAGGTCCTTGGGCAGAGGGTGTAGGGAGAAGATTGCTTTGATGGATCCATATGGGGAAGGGGACAGTGCTAGGCTAGGTTTTTAACGGTGGCTCTGCCCTTGAAGCTTTCTAGGTCGGCTATTTGCCTTCTTCTAGTTCAGTCCCCTGCTTCCTTGCAACCATATTCCTTGCCATCCAGAAGACATGCGATTGCCAGTTACTGATTGGGTAGGAAACCACCAAAGTAGACTACCAGACATCTCCAGGTAAGACTTTAAAAAAAAAAAATCCTTAAGAGGCACTACAAATCAGAGTTGTGCACTGTTTGGTCCAGGGTCCATTCATGCTGGACAATTACAGTGCGATGATTCCTTTTTAACTGTCATGGTTCCGTCCCATGGAATCCTAGGATTTGCAGTTTTAGGGAGGAGTATTTTGAATTCTCAGCAAAAGTGCTCCAATGCTTCATCAAACAACAAACCCTGGGATCCCATAGGAAGGAAGTATGGCAGTTAAAATGGAATAATTGCACACACTCCAACATTTCATAAATGAAAACTGGGACCCGTGTGGCCAAGCAGCCTCCTGATGTTGAAATTCACCTTTTAATTAGGTTACAAGGGCAGCAGCCCTGCACTGCTGAAACATCAAAACATACCCATTTTTCAAATCCAGAGGTGGACTTCTGGCTACACGTGCCTTTTTTCTTTTACTATTTTGGGGAAATTGGGGAGTCCGTCCAGGCCTGCGGGGGGGGGGTCTGAGAGGAAGAAAATTGGCCCTCGAGCTGGCACAGTTGCCCATCCTGCATGTATATGCAATAGATATAAACATATTGACATTATCCAGGGGTTTAATAAGCGTTCCAGCGTCTTTAGAAGGAGGAGGGGAAAAAGACTCCTGTGTAAACAGAAACCACCTTCTCCCAGAACAGGGCAGCTGGTGAACTGTTCCTTGACAACTCAGTGACAGGCAAACCATCTTAGGACAGCAGGGACCACGTCTGAGAAGCTTCTGTGTGATGATGTAACCAGATCGACTGCATCTTGGTGGGATATCTTACTCCTGAATAAATCCTTGTTTCTCATTTCAATACCCACGGGCCTGCTGAATCTATCCACTGCTTTTTCTCCTTCCTCTTCCCAGGACAACGGTTCAGTAATAGAGCTGATGCTATGTTTTGCATGCAAAAGATCTTGGGTTCCTCCCATGGCCTCTCCAGCTAAAGCAGACAGGTAATAGCAGGGGCTGAGAAAGTCACCTCTCTGTTTGAGACACGGAAAACTGCTGCCAAAGAAACATCCAAGCTATACAGCCTGGCCGACAAAGCTAAATAGTTCGGTGTACAGCAAAGATCTTTGTTTCTTTAATCTGGAAGTCTTATTTCTTTTCTGACACTGCATGCATGCCCATGTGCAAAGTCACCTTATCATAAAGACCACCGCATTTAGCTTTACCACACTGTCACATACCCTCCAATTCTACCTATACAGATTAATTCTCTGTCACTCCCCTTTTTCAGCTGCTTTTAAAATGTTCTCATTTTTCTCCCCTCCATCTTGCTTTCCAGCATTATCCTCCAACTGAACCATTAAATAATTGAGCCCTGCCACCATTACAGAACTTCTTCATGTATAAGCGGCTCAGATACCAAGTACCTGAAGCTTTTCCCGGTACCAACCAACTACAGTTTCATGATCTGGAAGAAAACAATTTTGCATGGCAGTGTCCCTGGAGAACGTAGCTCATATGGCTAATAAACAAAACAGGACCATTATATATCCTCCAAAATGTCCCAACTTGGCAGAGACAACCTCAATTAATTATCTGTCATTCCACTTTTGCAGTTGCTTTTTTTAAAGTCCCAGTTTCTGTCTCTTCCTTCCACTTTCCCATTTGTTCTCAGCTTACTTCCACTGCTGCACTGAGTTCAAAGTGCACAAATATTTTGCATTCAATTAACACATGGGGAGGGAGAGAAGAGGAAGGGGCAGAATCCTGCCCTTCCCAGGAGACTCAGGCAAAAGCAAACTGCTGCAGCCTGTCCTCACTTGTGTGTTCTTCCTCCTTAATAACTTTTGCCGTCTTGATCACACTCTGATGTTGCTTAGCTGCATATGCCTCCATTTTCATCTATGATATTTTGGACAATACGCTATCAAAATATCCAAACAGCTAATGAATAAGATGGACAGCAAACCACCACCATAACACCTTGGGGTCACAGATAGAGACAGGAGATAATCAGCCACATAATCTATTATCACGAGCTTCACAATGAACTAAATATTTTACTACATGGCTTAATCTACCTTTCAGCTAATTAACATTTTTTAGACAATTGGGCATGAGACACAAACTGTAGTCTAGGCACCTTTTTTAAGATAGGGATGCAATTATTCAATGGATACAAGTTACAATTTAAAACAAACACTACTATTCAGTTTAAACAGAAGGGCCATCTATTATTATTATTATTATTATTATTATTATTATTATTATTATTATTATTATTATTAATGTTATTGCTACTATTACTTTATCTACTATTATAATGACTGAGCATAGCCTAAAAGATGAGCACAATGGCTTGCCAAAGAAATTCAAAGCTCCCATTCTGACTGATCAACTCAAGCGACAGTTTCTAGATGCAATAATTGAAGTAATTAAAGCTCGAGGTCTCGCAATGAGCTGCATTGAACCACTGAACTCTAAGCCAGACCATGTAAAAGCTAATGTCTTGCACTATAACTCCCAGATCCTAAAGCTGGCAGGGGTAGCAGCCATGTTGACCAGAGAAAGCAAATTTCCACACTCTTCTCTGGGCCCTCCAGTGACTCAGGCCATTTCCGCACTAGCCTGTTATAGCGCGATGATTCCACTTTCAACATCCTCTGGAATCCTGGGGTTTGCAGTTTTGGGAGGGGCCGGCTGGTCCCTCCCAAAACTGCAAACCCCAGGATTCCAGAGGATGTTGAAAGTGGAATCATCGCGCTATAACAAGCTAGTGCAGAAACGGCTCTGGGCTGGTCTCCCCACCTTGCCTCAGCCTCCTTCCCACAGACAAACACCCTCATTTTGCTATTTGCAATTTTTCCACTCTTGTGGGGGTCCTGAGCCCCTCACTCGAGCAAATGCGGAGGGCTGACTGTAATAATAAACTAAGTAACTGAAAAGTTGTGCCTATAATGGGAAATGTGTATTGCACGGAGCCCAAATATGTTGAGGCCTTTAATGTACAAGGTGGCTTGAAACTGTAGATACCGATGTCCTCTGGCATACGATCCCACTTAAACGCATGTCTCTGTAACCGTACACATGTATCCTTAACTCGCTTTTTCCATCCTTCAGCACATTATATACCAAAGCTTGAGGACAAGCATACTATGCTTAAAGCAAAATGGGAAAATCTAAAGCTTTATTTATATTACACAGAGCAGGCAAGGAACTAAAGCCATCGTTTCTCCACAATACAACATTTTCCTTTATGTTACTGCTTCTCTTTTCTGTAGTAAAAAAACAAAATTAAAACCCCCCCAAACAATACAGCATTTTCCTAATGCCTTCCTTTGGTGCACGCCAATCACTCTTGTAAAGATTTTCCCCAAAATGAGAGAAAGCATGACAGTATTTGCCATGCTTCACTCCGTGCTTTTAAGAGCAACTTGACATAGAATCATAGAATCATAGAAACGTAGAGTTGGAAGAGACCGCAGGGGCCATCCAGTCCAACCCCCCGCCATGCAGGAACATATATATATAGACATATAGACATATAGAAATCCCAAAAGTTAGGCTTTTCCTTCCACTCCATCTCAGAAAATGTTTCCTGGGAAGAGGAAAGGATTTAGTATTTGATACTTTGCACGATGGTAGATTGTGGTTAAATTAGAATGAGAAGGGTTATTCTGCTTAGTTTACTTTGGGAGAGTACTGTAATAGTAGTGTCTATGGAGAGAGCGCTAACCCTTTATTGAAGACATTATTGACTTTCTGTAGAAAATATATATAAGAGTGTATAAGTTTGGATTTAAATATTAGTAGATATATTGAGGGCCAGCATCTTGTAGTGCAGTGGTTCTCAACCTTCCCAATGCCGTGACCCTTTAATACAGTTCCTCATGTTGTGGTGACCCACAACCATTAAACTATTTATTTATTATTTACAATGCCTTCCCCTGGCAAATGCCACTTCGCCAGCCAGGAACGGGGGTGGCGGGCAGGGAGGGAAAGAGGAGCCGCGCGTCTCCCCCAGGGAAAAACTTCGAGAACCCCCCCCCCGGGGCTCCGCTTCTGCTTCGCTCTCATTTCCGCTGGGGGGGGGCAGTGTGGGAAAAGTTTCCAGAATGTCGACCATGGCCGGGGGGTGGGGGGAATCCCAGCGCCTTTGTCTTTTGAACCAGGCGCAGCTCACCCCCCCGAAAAGCGCCACCTTGTGGCCCCCCAGCCCTTCTGCAGCACCCTCCCTCCGTGGCAAGTGGGGCAGGAGCCATGGCGAGGAGGGGGCCTGCCCCCTGTGCTGCCGCTGCTGCCCCGTCAGACAGGAGGTTCTCCTCGTAGCAGAGAAGGGGAGCGATTTCAGTCCTGCTGTGGCGACACTGTGGCCGCATGCGCTCCCGCCAAAGGGAACAGGAGGACGCGAGCGAGTGGCTCGTCCTTGCACACCACCACCGAGGAGGGAATGGAGCCTAAGACCATCGGAAATACATATTTTCCGATGGTCTTAGGCGACCCCTGTGAAAGGGTCGTTCGACCCCCCAAAGGGTTCGCGACCCACAGGTTGAGAACCGCTGTTGTAGTGGTTTGACCATCGGATTACAAAAGTCTAGAGACCAGGGTTCAATTCCTCACCTGGCCATGCAAACTCACTGTGTGATCTTGGGCACATCACACACTCTCAGCCACACACACACACACACAAAAAATGACAGATTCACTTTCGAGTCACCATAAGTTAGAAACAACTTGAAGGGCCACAACAACATCAAAGACATATGTAACAGAAAGGAGGATGAAGAATTATTCTGATAAATGAGGGACATAGAGATTAACCGTCTATTTTTAACTGAAGAGACAACTGGAAGTCATTTTTACTCTTTTTGTTTCTTTTCTTCTTCCTAGCCACATTTTATCTTTATTTATTTCATTTTTTTACCTTTGGTTTATGTTTTCATTCTACACTGGCTGCTTTGTTTCCATTCTTACTGTGTATCAAAAAATCTTAATAAAAGCATTTTTTTAAAAAGGAAATATTACAGTTGCTACATTTCTGTGTGTAAGATTGTGGGTAACACCATTGCAGTAACTGGAGCACAACCCATTTTCTGCACTGGAGTAAAGGAACATTTTGCCTTTTAGACATTTCTGGCTACAGCTCTCATAATTCCTTGTCCTAGGCCATGTTGGTTGGAAGGTCGGAAAGTTTTAAGTTCGAAATAACAAGAGAAGCAAAAGGTTCCCCACTGCATTTCCCACAACACAGGCCATTTCCGCACGAGACTGTTATAACGCAATGATTCCACTTTCAACCTCCTATGGAATCCTGGGGTTTGTAGTTTCGGGAGGGGCCAGCCAGCCCCTCCCGAAACTGCAAACCCCAGGATTCCATAGGAGGTTGCAAGTGGAATCATAGCACTATAACAGACTTGTGCAGAAACGGCCACAGAAACGGGTGCCCTTGGAGCTGCTCCCATTTTGTAAACAGAGACTCTGGGTCTTTAAAGGCCACATAACTGAAAATCAAGAGTTCTGGATTTCTTTTCCTCACATGGGCATAATGAGAAAACTGCACCTCTTGGCTTTATATTTGTCACATAGCACCAAAATCTCCATCTATTAAATTTTGGCAATAATCCTGAGCACTGGAGACATGGGCCCAAAACTCAGGCCAAACATTCAGTCTGTGCACTTTAACAAATCATGGACCTTAGTTTCCAATTTGCACAACGAGAACTTTTCAAATATAATAAAAGAAGATGTTTGGATGGGTTTTAGTTTCAAGACAGTGCTCAGCTTCTGAACAGGTTGCGGGAGAGAGGGAAATGCCTCTGTCCATGTGAAGAGCACCTTTTTATTCCTCACAACCACTGACCAACCTAGGGTTGCCAGAGTAAAAACTGAGCTGGGCTCCTTTACCTTTACTGGTTGCATAGATGAGAGAATTTTAACAAGTGTTGCTTCTTACCTGGTTGCAGGACAAACAACATCTGCTGAAATTCCCTTTTCTGTACAGGAGCCCTCTCCGGCCAACCAAATCAAACCTCACTTCATATACCAGGGGATAAACCGTGGAGACCGACCTTGGGCATGTCGCATACTCTCAGCCCCCAGAAAATCCCGTGATAGGATCACCTTAGAGTTGTCATAAGTTGCAACAACTTCAAGTCACTCAACAACAAAAAGGATGAGGATGCATGCTTTCCCACCATGTTTGCACCCTCTTTTTGGGAGGCTGTGTTTTTCATTCTTTCAGAATGTCCTCCTATTGCAGACGAAGGACTGCGAAACATTGTGGATGCTTAAAAATCTCTAATCACTCAGCATTAATAATCAGCAGATCGGCAGGCCTAGTATCGTCACAGGCCTGTCATTTTCTACAGCCATCATCAATCAAGGGCACAGAAGCATGACAGTGCAGCCCTGATGCCGGAAATTAGCTGTAGAAAGGGCACATTGGCCAAAGAATCAAAATGAAGGGCGGGGGGGTGGGGATAAAGGAAAGCCCTGGCGCATAGCCAACCGTGGGGAGAATGAGTCAGAAATAATCGAGGAAAGAAAGAACGGTATCCATGACCCTGCCTGTCAGCTGCTTTTTTGGCAGCGGCTAACATTGGCACTGACAGTACAGGACAAGAATTGGTCAAGGCATGTAGGACACCTGGGTTCCATTCCATCCATGGAGAAACAGGAGGTGGAGATAGGATTTAAGAGTCAGGGCAGGAAAAAGCAAGGTCTGGGACTAGAGGGACTAAACCCCAAAGCTTTTTGTCTTAAGTAAAAGTCCATTTCTGGTTCTCAGCCCTGAGCTCATAGAACAGGGTAGGCCACAGATTCCCTAAAACGTATTAAAAGAAGGCATAACATACTCTCCAACCATCCCAATTAATCCTCCGACATCCCATGTTTTTGTGGCCTTTAAAATGTCTCTCTCCCATCCTCCTCCCACTTTCCCCCTTCATCTCAATTGCTGCAAAATGAGTTCAAAGTGCAAAAGTAGTTTGCACTCAGTTAACTCAGCAGCGGGGACAGAAGAGGGCAGAATTCTTGTCCTTTCCAGAAGGCTCATGCAAAAGCAAACTGCTGCAGCTTCTCCTAGCTTGGGTGTTTTTCCTCCTGCCATCCTAAGCAAACTCTAATGTTGTTTGGCCACATGTATCCCTCTTTCCCCCTGTGAAACATTGGAAAGTATGGCACAGTAAATTAATTTTAGCTGGTGTCTGGAAGCAGAACATCTGGGTTCTGTCCACAGACTACAGCAGGGAGCAGGGCAGGGCATTATTTATTTAAGATGTATCTTATTTATTTATTAATTAAAACATTTCTGTCACACCCTATTTCAAAGCATCTCAGGTTGGCGTACAAGTCAAATCCACACAAACAAGTTAAAACAATAAAAACAACTTGAATAGATTAGAAATATGGGTATGAAATCTGAAGTGTAGAAATGAAACTGCTCTGATAACAGTAGCAGATAAGACTCCATACAGGCCTCTGTCCTCTTCCCTTTTCCACTAGCTCCCACCCACTCTCCTCTTCAATAACAGCCACTTACTTGAAACTAGAAATTATAGGTATGCCTCCATAACCCTCTTCCATCCCCACAGCTGTGAAAGGAGGAAGCCACAGATTCTAAGGAATTTTGTTCCAGAGAACATTGCAAACCAGGGAATTCAAGTGGAACTGTACCTCCTCCGCTACAACCTTTCTATGGTCTACTGATCCTTATCGGCTCTGGGTTGGGGGAAAGGAGGAGAGGAAAGGGGGAAGATCTGGAACTTGGTGGGAGCTGCCTCCATTCTCCTCATTCCACTGATTCTAGACCCCATGGGGAGCGAGGATTAAAAGAATGCTTCAACCTCTAGGGAAGAGACAGTTGTTTAAAATAGGAATCTTTTGACTGGGCTTGTAACGCAGCTGCCTCTGGGAGGGAGGAGAACCATAAAAAAAGAAACAAGGATCATTTGCCAAGACTTAAAGTGCCTCTAGGGATGGAGGATACACTTAATACAATGCTAAGGAAGATAAGAGTTGGCAATGAATACACACATTCCCCTTGCCCACTCACCAAACGTCTGCATTAATTTAATAATACAGGTATTTAAGGCAGGGAGGAAAGGAGATACCCGTTTTTAAAAAGCAGGGGTGGGATTTGGGAAGGTCCTACTTGCTCAGCACGCCTGCTGAAGGTTCCAAGTGCAACTCCTGGCGGCTCTGTTAAAGCGCTGTCATTTAGGAACAGAGATGGGTGAGAATTAACAGGCAAGACTTTCCCAAGCTTTGCTACATTCTTTATACACTTGATGGAAATAAATGGATAGTTTAATAATTTGATTGTGGAGGGAGGAGCAAAACTGATAAACTAGCCCAATGTTGCTTTTGTGCCTTTTTTCATGGACCCTCTGAAGCCTGCACAAGTTAAGAATATCCAAGATTATCTCCATTCAGACAGAGAGGGCTTTCAAACTGGTTCTGAATCTCCACATATGCCATGTTTGTGGGGCTGAATTAATTTAAGACTCACACTTCTTCTTCTTTTTCCTGATAGCTAGCTCATCTTTAACAGCTACGTGGCAGGAAGGTTATGTTCATACTGATAAGTCTAACACTCAAACCACACTATGCTGACTCTCACACTTCTGATTGATAATTCCAGTAGAATTTGGTGGTCCAATTTTGCCATATCATTTCTGCGGGCGAGGGTCAACCCCACTAGAGCTTAGTATTGGGGTGGGCTTGAGCCCCCATCTCCCCTGTTCCAGGGTCCACGTTTGGACTACAACTCTCAGAAACCCACAGCCACGATGGCTGGCCATGCTATTTCAAACCCCAAAAGAATCCTTGCCTTTATGGGTACTCATGGCTAGGATGAAGACCCACTGTAAAACTGTATCAGAGAGGATATTGGATAATTAGAGAAGCTCCATTAATATTATTAAGATGGAATGTGTTTCATTCACATATGAAAATCTTTCCTGGATGCTACAGTGATCAAACATCAAAATGTGTATGTCTGAACCTGGCTTTGGAATGTATCCAGAGGGTTTGACCTCTACTGAGCACCTTATTAAAGTCAGCTTCAGAATTTATGTCCCTCCAAATATTGTGGGGCTCAGCGGACACTGCCAGCATCAGGGATGATGAGAGCTGGAGTCTAATATCATGTGTAAGACCACCTGTGTCTCGTGTTAAGGGTATACACCAAGCATGAAAGCCAGTTTTCTGATAACAAAAGACATGCCCCACTTCTCAAATTAAATCTAAAAATACATTCTAGTCTCACATCTCAAAAGCTTTACTTTTGGCACGTGAAAGAATAAAAACTCAAGTACCTCTGCCCAGTGACTGCAACCTCTGGGGGTCTAGAAGCCTAGCACTTGTAACAACAGCAACAACTACCCTGGGCCATTTCCGCACTAGACTGTTAGAGGGCTATGATTCCACTTTCCACCTCCTATGGAATTCTGGGGTTTGCAGTTCAGGGAGGGGCCGGCTGCTTGAAGAACTTTCAGGATAAAAGACAAATTTGAAAGATAGTGAGAGGAAAGCAAATCATGCAGCGACACAGCATCCAAACTCCTTCAGGCGCACTGGAACCTTCAGTTTTTAAAATTAATTCATTTACTGTGACACACTGGGTGGCCCCAGCCCATAGTCTGGAAATTACTGCATTAACCCCTCCAAGTGAGAGCAATTAAGCAAGATTTGAAAGATGACTAAAATAGCAAAACTGACAGCTTTAGAAAGATCCACAGAGGATTGTGTCAGCCTCTCTGAGATTTGGATTTCAATAGTTGGTTTTATTAATAAGCAAGAATCAGCTCAAGAAGCTAATATGCAATATTTATATTTCGTTTAACTAATGAGCTGGCATATGGCCATTTCTACTTGCATTATGCCAGGATATGAATTAATATGCATGTTTGAAAACACAGAGAGAAAACTGGGAAAGACCGGGGGGAAAGACGTATAAGTGAGCCCATATTCTCAAGAAGGTCTACCTTAAAAGCCCTGCCTGCTTGGCCCTGGGCTCATTTATGGACATCACAGTCTTTTACCCTTGGTTTCCTACCTGTAAAATGAGAACAACAGTTTTCTATTCCAAGATGCTCAAGCATAAACATACATCATTAAATCCCCAAATCAGAGTCCTCCAGGTCATTGTATTTCCGATTTCTACATGTGGTCGTGAAAGCTGGACAGCGAAGAAAGCTGTCAGGAGGAAAAACAACTCATTGGAAATAAGACAGATGAATGAGTCCCAGAGCAAATCAGACCTGAACTCTCCATAGAAGCCAAGAT
Source organism: Ctenosaura bakeri (assembly GCA_948474755.1). NCBI lineage: Eukaryota > Metazoa > Chordata > Lepidosauria > Squamata > Iguanidae > Ctenosaura > Ctenosaura bakeri. Next base: position 82,681 of record CAOLHI010003718.1, on the reverse strand, counting down.
GACTAAAATAAGGCTATCATTTTCCGGATAGATCTTAAGACAATGTGACACACTGGAAAGACAATAATGCTTGGTAAAGCGGAAGGGGGAAGGAAAAGAAGAGACCTGAGCAGAGCTATTGATGACCATGACTCCTGGAGAGCTTTCATTCATAGGGTTCACCATGTCAAAGTTGACTCAATGGCAAAGTTATCTATTTCACAGAGCTGCATCAAAGCTTGCACAGTAACAAGAGAGATCATGACAATGCTTCCCACGTTGGAATGGATATGGAGTGGCAAATACTCTTCCTCTGGCATCATCTCCCTGCTCTCAGATGCCACCACACTCCACCGCACCTTTCTCTGCCTCTCCTTCCTCTGCCCTGCCCTCTTTCATGCCATCTAGCAGGCCTGCTGAACCAACCCATCTCCCGACCCTGGCCTAGCCTCATCCCTCTTTGGAGCTCAGGTTTCACAGCAGGCCTATTTCTGCCCAAGGAATGTTGCAACATCAGCTCGGGCTTAGGCTCCTGCTCTGCTTGCACACAGCCTTTTTGCAGTCTCTCTCACCTCCAAGGGTGAGAATATAACTAAGTCTACTAACCCAAAATCCCACAGACCTGGGAACTGGGTGGAGTAGTAGACAGGGGGTATGTACTCCCCTAAACCAACATAGTACTGCCTTGCCAAGAGGAAAGATTCTGATTCTTAGGAGTTGCCACAGAAGAGTGGAGCCTGGGCCAGACACAGTTAGGACTCTGCCTGCAGACTGGTCATCTCTCCTACCTGCACATGTCATAGAACTGCCACACTCACACCATCTCCATTATGGACTGCCTGAAATATTTGTGTTTGGTAAGGAAAACTTGGGTTATCAATAAAACTGTTTGGCTACAGAAGACAAAAGCTGCTAAGCCCTCACACTGAATTCAAAAACTTTATTATTCGGGCTACTGTTCCCAGAATCCCCCAGCCAGCTGTGCAGCTGTGCTTGGGTTCTGGGAACTGTAGTCCAAAATAAGTTCTCTGAGCTCCACTCATACCTTTATTGCAACTATTGGATTTGCCACATGAGAGAGCCAAACAGGAACTTCTTGGGCACCTGCTCATACCTTTATTCCAACTGTAGGACTGTCCTCTTACACAATATGGGTATAAGAATGTACTCTCTGCTGGGTCTGGTCTAGAACCTTGCTTTTTTCTCCCAGCATCCACAGAAAGAGACTCTCAAGACTTTAAAATTCTGCTCCGGACACAATTTTCTGTTGTATTGGAACAGCAAGACTACAAGTGCACAACATCAAAACAAGGAGTGTGGCTCAACACCTTTCTTTTGCCAGCAAGAAAAATGCAGAGTTAAATACCCCTGTGCTCTGGTTTCTTGGGAGGGATTTGAATAAAACAAGGTCCGTACATAATTATAATACTTTTGATATTATATTAACTGCCCTGGCTGCATCCGATGGAATCCTAGGGTTTGCCATTTTGTAGTTATTTGGAATTCTCTGTTACAGAACTCTAGTGACTCAGCAAACTAAAAAACTCTGGGATTTGTAGTTTTATCAATTTAGCTAAAATTCTCTGCCAGAGAGTTCTAGTAACTCACCAACTTCAAACCCTGGGATTTGTAGTTTAATGATGCTGTCTAGAATTTTCTGTCAGATAAGTCTGGTGATTCACCAAAGTGCAAATCCTGTAACAGAGTCATAACAGTCAAAGGGATATCAAGTGCTATAGTTGTGCAGTGTGAAATGTCTCAAAAGAAGTTCTCCAGGTTGTCACATGGGAAGAAACTCTGGATGTTTAAGGAGCCTACAATAGCAAAAAGAAAATGAAGGGGGAAAAATGCCACATGGTCAACCAAGCAAGGAACAGGCATTTGACAGCAAAGGGAGATAAACTTGCCAAAGAGAAGCATCACAGTGGCTGTTCACTCCACATCCAGTGATTTCTGCAACTGTATGTGTGGGGGCAGAATCTATGGGTAGTTTTCACATCTAGTTGCCAACCGTCTTGTGCAACGTTTCTCACATTTTGGAGCACTAGCTTAGTCCTGCTAGACGGCACCCTCAAGAATCCAGTTCTTTCTCTCTCCTTCTAACACAAAACACAGACACATTTTTCAACACCGGGCAAATCACACCTGAATGTGTGAACCAAAAGGACTGAAAAATGTTGCATCTGAAGCGTTGCAAATGCATTTTGCTACTTCACAGCACACTGTCCCCTTCAAATGGAGAATGTGTGTTTGTAAAGCAGTCTTGAAAAACCAGTTGGCATAAGATGTCTTCCTAGTTCCTTTCTCCTCTATTCCTTCCTGCCTCTCCCCATCTGTTCTTCTTACGGGCTCACAATCTGAGGAAAAACACTGGGGATTTTGTGTGGCATGAAAAAACTTGGTAAAAAAGAGTGTTTTTAAAATGAGAGCCAGGGACAGAGAGATTTAGAGAAAGGACTGCTAGCACAAAATCCCCCTTTTCTCATATATGAAGCAAATCCCGTTAAGTTCAATGGCTTCCACTAATGCACAAATATTCAACCCCAGTCTACCAACTTTCCTTGTTAAGGACATGCTGCTGGCTTAAAATAGGAGAATTGCTCTCCTCCAGGAGGAATAGTTAGCTATTCATAGTTCTGGAAAAATGCAATTAGAGAACCAGCCGGCCTTTTCCTTCCTCCTCAGAGAGAGGAGAATACCCTCAAAGAACAGGTTTTAAGGACAAGACAGAAACTAGAAGAAACTGGAGGGTCTTTCCCAATAGTGACCTTGGAAAGAACAGAAGGACCCCCAAGGCCTTTGAGAGAAAATAACTTGGGGGGCAATTCCTCAGTTGGGCTTTGTGCAGGAAACAGAGGGAAAGATAAAACACATACTGTTTTGCCCACCATCCCGAGTCAACCCTATCCCATCTCATCCTCTCGTCTCATCTGCCAGTCCCACAGGCCTTGGGAGGAGGAGTATTTTTGGAGAGTGCACCTGTTCAAAGCATTTCTGCAAACTCTGGGTAAGCACATAGCTTAGGGCCAGAGAACTTGCTGACACACACACACACACACACACACACACACACAGATGCATGCCTTATGGCCAGAATCAACCAGAGAATGAGAGAGAAAGAGTCCAGAGGAGAACATTACTCTGTATCTCTTCACGTTTCTCACTGTTCTCATGTTCAGACTAGAGAAAGAAGGCAGGGTTGCATTAAGGTAGGCCAGTGCTTTCCAAACTGTGTGTCACGACACATTAGTGTGTTGGCAGCAACATGCAGGTGTGTCATCACCGCTCCAGGCGGAGAAGGACCCCAATGAGGACAGCAGTTAGTTAATTTAACCTCTGGTTTGCTAGTAACTATGGACACATACATAAATTGTAATAACAAAATGTAGGGGGACACAATATATCTCATGAAAACCTTTCGTTTATATTTTTAAAAATGTATGCTTTGTGCTTTATTTACTTATTTATAATACGTAAAACTGAATTACTGTGTCATGAAATGATGCATGTTTACAAAATGCATCACCAACATGGAAAGTTTGGAAAGCTCTGAAGTAGGATCAAGGCACTCTTGTGTTTGACTCCCTGACCCACCTTAAGGTACCACCAGGGATATTTTTGTAGGCCCTAACATCCCGTTTTTTGTAGACCTTAAATTGTCATAGGCCTTGGGCACTGCGCCTGAAGTGCCAAATGGACATGGTAGCCCTGAGAGCAGGTGAACAGGGGGGAGACAGCAAACACCCCCACGTTCCATCTCAACTTCCATTTTCAACAACACGTTCATTATTCCTAAAAAGCAAAAAGCCACAGCAAAAACCTGTTAAAGCAGACCCCTTTGGTTTGCTACTTGATGCTTCCACATATCTTCCTCTGCTGTGGCATCGTGGAATACCCTCCGCTTGGTGAACTGACTGGCATGTCAAGACTGGCATCATTCCAGCACCAAGTGAAAATGTGGCTTTTTGCTACAGTCTTTGAGGCTGCATGAATTTTATCCAAATCTGTACCTGTGTGTGGTTTTAACTTGTCTTAAACTTCTAAAACTGATTTTAAACTATTTTATCAGATTGTATAATATGTTTTCAGTGTATTTACATTAGTCTTCAATTGTTTAAAACAACAGAACTGATTTTATTGTACACTGCCCTGAGATCCCTAGATATAGGGTGAGATTTATAGTTGTTATACACCTTTGACTATGACTTATGGCAATATTTCTTCAAAGGATATTTGCTACTGCCTTTTTCTAAGGCTGAAAGAGTGAGATTATCCCAAGGTTATCTAGCAGGTTTCCCTGGTTTAGCAGAGATTCAAACCCTGGTCTCCCATGGTGCCATGCCGGCTCCTTCAGGGCAAGACATATGTACTTTAATAAAACTGTGAAGAAAGTTGTTAGGAAGAGAATCAACTCATTTGAAATGTGGTGCAGGAAAAAGAGGTCTGCAGATACCACGGACTACCAAAAAGACAAATAAATGGGTGAGAAAGCAAATCAAGCCTGAATTCTCCTTAAAAGCCAAAGTAAGCAAACTGAAGCCGTGGTACTTTGGACAGATCAGGTGGTGACATGGCTTATTAGAAAAGATGACAATGCTCAGTGAAGTGGAAGCCAGTGGAAAAAGATGAAGACGGCATTACAGGTGGATAGATTCTATCAAGGAAGGCATAGGTGCTCTTTCACGACCTGAGCAGGACTACTGATGGTGAGGAATCTTGGAGCTCTCTCATTCACAAGGTCACCACAAGTCAAAGCTGAGTTGATGGCAATGAACAACAAATCATGAAACATCCAGACATGAGGGTTCATCCTTCCCTCTTGCCTACCTCTGCCCTCCCTCCCGCCCGCCCGCCCGCCCAGCAAATAAAATCTTATGTAGGACATCTCTCCAGAATTCCCTGCTGGGGCGTTTTCTCTTTACCAAGCATGAAATAAGCGTGTTCGTTGTACAAGAGAAGCAGCAAAACAGGGAAAGGGAAAGCCTTCGCTACAGAATCTGATTCTTCTACCTCTCCTCTCCTAGGAGACATGAAATGATGAGGCACCTCTGAGCATGGAAAGAATACCTCTGTCGTTACCAATAATAGTCCCCCAGCACACACACACATCTACCATTAGAAAAGTGGCCTACCAATGAATAGATGGGCTAGAGATCCAGTACCATTTATCATTTCTTCATAAAGAAGAATAAAAAATTCAACCAGTAAATGTGGGACAAAAAATCAGTTACAACCCTTCCAAATCAAAGTGGTGCCGCATCAAAACCTGAGCACAGCTCTACCACACATATCATGACACTCTGTATATTTGCACCCAGTAGTATGCACGGCATTTGGATCAGCTCCACTGTATTTGTTTATTTTACTGAAATGCTATGTTGAACAGATTTTTTTCTTGCATGTTTCTGGTCCCCGTGGCTCAGCAGCCCAACACTGTACAAGCCAGACCTACAAATGCTGCTGGAATTCAAGAGGAAGAGCTTCCAATGGGTCTTATGGTCCATCGCATTTTGATGTCTGAGGCAGAGAAACCAAAAGACACTGTGAAAAACACACTAACTAACCCGGCTGCCAATCCAGTGTGAATGTCGACTGTGTGGGAACAGAACTTTCCAGAGGATTGGGGCCATTCTTAAGGTATCCACAAGAGCAACACTCATCTCGCTGCATGGCACAGGCTGACTCTTGGTTCTCGGGCCTTCAGTAAAGCTTTGGGAACCCTGCTCTCATTCACCTCTCCCTCTCCCCTTATCCTAATACATTTTCTGTATGTACCTGGCTCAGCTTCCAAATTCTATAGAAAAAACTAGAATGTCAAGTTCAGAATGAAGCAGGAACCAGCAGGAAAAAAAGACAGTTTTCTACTCTTTTTTTGGATTTGTCTTATTAAACTAGCCAAGTGCTGAGTCTGGATTTCTTGGAAGGAGAAAGGAGGGGGGCATCTTTCTGGACAGAGAGTCTGAAGATGAGTCAACAATGCAACAGATCTTTGGGCTGCATTAGAAAGCAATATTTCCCCGGGTTTGGGACATTAACAGCACTGGTCAAATGCTGGCATTGCTGTCAGCAACGACAACAAAAACCTTAGCTAAGAATACAGCTTCTTGCAAGATGCATAATTTTTCTTCCCAATTGTTATTTATTAATTAAAATATTTATATCCCAAACTATATTTGAAGATCTCAGGATGGCTTACAGTAAAATCAAGTTAAAATGATAAATAAGGATAAAAATATATCAATCCATTTATCAGTTAATAACCAGACAATTTAAAATTGGTTAAAACAATTTAACTAGTGCCAACCCTAGCACATATGCAACTTGGATAAAATCAATCAGGCCTGGAAACTTTAATAAAAAGCCAAGTTTTGACTTGTTACTGAAATGATACCAGCATTGGCACTAATTGAGCCTCTAAGGGGAGGGCACGGCACAAATGCGATGTCACTGCAGAAAAGACCCACTCCCACATCCTTGCACAGTGTTTTTCCTCCACTGGTGGGATGCAGAAGACAGCTCCTCCGACAGACAACTTGTGGGCCAACATATATAGAAAGAGGCACTACACTCCATTTTAAAAACTCACATGGCCTATCTACACAGAGTTCTGGACATGATCATTCAGAAGGAATGACAGGAAGTTTTAGCCTTATTAACAGCAGTAGGGACACAACTGGAGGCACCAAGGCTCAAAACAGTGTTGTTGTTGTATGCCTTCGAGCTGTTTCCAACTTATGGTGACCCTAAGGTGAGCCTTGAAAGTTGCCCTTCCAACCTCTGTTTTAAGATCTCCAAAGAGGACAGGGAGAGTTCCACCACCCTTGAGGACAGGACAGTCTATTCCACCGTCAAATAGCTCTTACAGTCAAGAAACAACTCTTACAACCAAGCTCTTACATGAAGCAAAGCACTGTCTATGTGTGTGTGTGGGTAGAGGAGATACAGTGGCCACATGAGATTCCTAACCTTTAAGAGATTTCCTGTCAGTCCTCTGCTAATCTCATCCTATATGCACACCCTCTATTGCCCCTTCCAATATATATATATATATATATATACACACACACACACACATATATACACACATCCATCCAAAGTTCTCAATCAAAACAGGATCTGACAGTCTGTCTTCCACTACCTGTAACCACCAGCCCATGTCCATTCATGGACCAGCTTTACATAAATCCCAGATAAAGCTGCTAAGCCTGTAGGAGGAGCAAGAGGAGGTCTCAGTTCCCCCTCACTCCATATTCCCAGCTTGTGACCCTGAAGTATTCCCCCCACCTCTCCAGGCCTGATTTAACCCTCTGAAGGAGCACTCCCCAAAGCAAGCACCTTTGTCTGGCCCCTGCAGCAGCAAACAGAGGTGCTTACCACTCCCTCCCTAAAACCTGAGATGCCGCCCCTATGATGAATGGCACTCAGCTGTTGGCCCGGGATAAATAAAGGTTAGTAACTGGAGAGGTTGCCCTGGGAAAGGACTGGCATTAAATCTGTGCTCTCAAAAGTGTGCATATACAAACACATACACACACACTTGTCCACTAGCATGGACAGGTCCTGCTGTCATCAGCTACACAGAACACACTGTAAGGCACAGGTACTTTTACATTCAACACTTCTGTACACTTAATATGTGCAAAAGTATCTGCGCAAGGGTAGTCAATAGTCCGCCCCCCAGTCCAACATATGCTTGTATGGTTAGATTCAAACAAAAGGGGTGTCTCCAAACCAAGCAAGTTACAACAACTGGAGCTTCTTGGACTAAAGACTCTTAGATACTGAGAGCCCCACAGAATTTATTTAGACACTTAAGCACCCTTTAGAGTCAACAGATCCACAGTTTCCAGGATAGTGGTGCCTGTACTTAAGATACCTTAAAAACGAGTTATGTTTCACCTGGCCACAAACACTTATGCCAAATACAACATTGTTATTTTTTATAGGTGCCACAAGATTTCAGTGGTTTTAGCCACAGTTTCTTAGCCGCGATTGCCAAATGAAGCCACCATGATCAGAAGCAGTTCTGTGACACTGGACGCTTGGAGACAAATAAAATAGGAGGGTGCACTGCTTGCAAACAGCCTGCCCAGTACCACCTGGCTGGCTGACTTTGGAAAGAAGATGCTAGAGCAGACTGAGACATCTGATCCAAGACCCAGGGACTTTTCCCCCTCTCTTCATATGTCTTGTCTCCATACTAAGGGGAGGAGAGGATCTGGGTTTAATCCAATCTCCACCCCTCCTCTAAACTCGGCAGACACCACCTGTTCCCAGGCAGTTTGGTGGCTAATGTCCCACACCGACAACAGGACTGATCTCTAATTTTAGCCTCTGCTGAACTTGGTCAAGAGAGGAAGAGGAGAGGCCAAGACCTCCTCCCGTGCTGTGTGCCTCCAAAGAGAGACCAAGAGCAGATTTTCTGTCTGAAAATTGCTTTGGGAGGGACATTTATCCCTGCAACTTAGTATGTCTGTCGTTCTTGTTGCTGTCGGGTGCCTTCAAGTCATTTCTGACTTACGGCGACCACGGGGCAAACCTATCATGGGGGTTTCTCGGCATGTTTTGTTCAGACGGGGTTTGCCACAGTCTTTCTTTGGGACTGAGAGAAGATGACTTGCGCAAGGTAGTCCAGTGGGTTCCATGGCCAAGCGGGGATTCCAACCCTGGTCTCCTCGAGTCCTGGTCCAACAGGCCAAACACTATGCCATGTTGGCTCTAACATGTCTGTCGAGCATAAATGTACTCTGAGACTTATAAAGCTCTGAATCCCGATTTTACCCCAAGCCTCCAGACCATCCATGTTTATTTTTTAAAAAATGGTTTTGTTTTTTAAAGTCAAGCAGGGATCCTCCTCCTCCTCACAGGAAAAAAAGAGAGAGAGAAAGAGAAAGAAAGAAGCAGCAAAGAGGTAATCTCATTTAAAGTTACCATATACTGCTTGTATGAAGGTAACAAGCAATGACAGGGAGGATCAGGTGGCAGCTTTTGCTGCTTAAATCAAAGAGAGGTGAGAAGGGGCCAAAGGCTCTTCCGCCTGTTCACCTGCACCCTACAACCCACCTTGGCCCAACCTTGAGCCCGCTTGACTTTACCCCGGCCGATGCCTTGCTCTCCCAGGTCTGCCCCCCCCCTTTTGCTTTTTGGCCTCTCCAAAGCCCCCCCCCACCAACCGCCTGCCACCAAAGTTTGGTCCTCGGATCTCCCCCATCACACAGGGCCGGGCTTGCCTTCCCTGCATCCCCCCTTTGTCCTTCAGCCGGCGTCCTCCTCCTCCTCCTCCTCTCGCCCCCCCACCCCGATCCCACTGTCTCAGCCCCCCAAGTTCCCCCCTCGGCTAACCAGGGCCGGGCCTCTCTTCCCCCCTCCCTGCCCTGGCTGCTCCCCCCAATGTCATCTCTGCCTCCTTCTCTTCCAGCTCTTTCGCCTTTCCCTTTCCCCCTCCCGGGTCCCTCTTTTTCTGGTCCAGCCCCATCCCGCCCCACTGCCTGCCTGCCTCCTCGCCTCTCTCTCCCTCTCCGACCCCTGCCTTTCCCCTCCCTCCCTCCCTCCCTCCCTTGTTGCCCCCCCAATTCTTCTTCCCCATCGCCTCTCCCTCCCAGCCCTTCGCCTTCCCTCCTGTCCTCCGATTTCTTTCCTCTTCCTCCTTCCCTTCTCTTTTGCTTCTTCTCTTCCTTCCTCTCTTCCTTTTCCCTTCCTCCTCCTCCTCCTCCTCCTCCTGCCCCCCAAAACCCCCGACTCACGGTCCGGAGGAACTGGACATCATCTTCTCCCTCTCCGCCTCCTTCGGCCATGGTGGGCGCCGGCCGGGGCTGGGGGGCTCGGGGGCCGGCTGGGCTGGGCGGGCGGGCTGGCTTGCGGGGAGGGTGGGCGGGCGGAGAGGGGGCCGCCCGGCTCGGGGGGGTTGCTTCGCCGCCTCCGGGAGCCGCGGAGAGACACTGACCCGCCGGGCGTCCCGGCTCCGGCAGCAGCCAGGCAGGCAAGCCGGCTCTCCGCCCCCCGGACCGCCCCCGAGGAGGGAAGGATGGGGCCCGGAGGAGGGAGGGAGAGGAGTAAGAGTGGAAGGAAAGAGGAGGGAGGGGAGGGAAAGGGGTGCGGCGGGTCTCCTCCAAACGGAACCCCCAAGAGCCTTCCCCGAGCCTCCCGAGCCTGGCGCAGTCTATCAGGCTGGCCTCCTCTGCAACGGAAAGCGGGCGGCGGAGAAAGAGAAAGTTTAACCGATCCCTTAGAATACTTTTTTTAAAAAATGTGTTTTTAAAGTGTTCTTGGGTAGCACTGAATGGTGAATCAGTTCTGTCGCTGAAGCCGTTTCCGCACTAGACTGTTATAGCGCTATGATTCCACTTGCAAACCCCAGGATTCCAGAGGATGTTGAAAGTGGAATCATCGCGCCATAACAGTCTATGGCCATTTCCGCACGAACCCGTTAGAGCGCGATGATTCCACTTTCAGCCTCCTCTGGAATCCTGGGGTTTGCAGTTTCGGGAGGGGCCGGCCGGCCCCTCCCGAAACTGCAAACCCCAGGATTCCAGAGGAGGCTGAAAGTGGAATCATCGCGCTCTAACGGGCTCGTGCGGAAATGGCCTATGAGTCTGGGTTTTCGTCTTTTTGGTATTTTAACTTTGCTTGTTTTGTTTTTTTAATTGCACGTCTTTTTCTCTTGTTTCTGCCCGTAGCTGTACTTGTAGTGGACTTGTAAGCCACCTTGAGGCCCAGTTGCAGGCAAAAAAGGAAGGATATTTGTCAAGCAAATCAATATCTTTCCCAGCTTGTTGGTGGAGTCAAGGCCAGATCCAGAAGATTCCAGATCTTTAGGGTCTTTATTCATTTTTAAAAACTCAAAGTAACCCTGCATCCCCCTTAAAGGCACCCACCCCTCTTCTCATTAAGTTCTTCAGAACCTTTTGTAATTACATGATGAATGACAAGCAAGCTTAGTTGAGGTCGGTTCTCTGACTAATCTTTTCTAAAAGTCCTGGGTGGTGATTCCAGCCTTAAACATGGAAAATAGGGGAGTGGAGCCTAGTGGTTGGAATAACTGAGCTTTCTAGGAAAAATCAGTCCAGATGACCTTGGTTCTAACCCACAATCCTTCGCAAAAAAAAGGGGGATTGGATACATCCCTTGTATTTAACCAAACTCAACTATATCACACAAAATTTAATTTTATGTGCTTTTTAGGTTATTTACTGTAAGTGGAACAATCGTAAGAGAATGCGAATCAGAAGATAACTTCTAATGTTTGTCCATGTACTTGTGCCTTCAAGTTGGCTGCTGACTTACACTGACCCCATGAATTTCGTAGGGTTTTGTTAGGTTAAGGAATACTCAAAGGGGGCTTTGCCAGTTCCTCCCTCTGAGATATAGTCTACAGCACCTGGTATTCATTGGCAGTCTCCCATCCAAGTACAACCAGGGCTGATGCTGCTTAGCTTCCAAGATAAGATGGAATCTGGTCCCTTTCTGGTATTTAGATCCTCTCCTAATGCTCAAGGAAGTAAAATCCCAATTTAGCCTCCCAAGGACAATTGAAGAACAAACTTGAATCTAGATTATTGAAAAGAAAATTACTTTGTTGCCTTGTTTGCTAAATACATTGTTGCCTTAATAAGAAAAGATAAGAACCAGGGGTTTTATTAAGATATCTTGGTGGCGCAGTGGTTAAATGCCAGTACTACAGCCACAAGGTTGTGAGTTCGATCCTGCCGGGCTCCAGGTTGACTCAGCCTTCCATCCTTAAAATGAGTACCCAGCTTGTTGGGGGCAATTAGCTAAAAAACACATTGTAAACCACTTAGATAACACTCAGTTGATAAGCGGTATACAAATAAATGCTATTGCTATTGCTATCTTCATTCTTATGGACAAACCTCTCTCATGAGACTTAGCCTCCTTCCACTGATGGGAACATTTCTTTCTTTCTTTCTTTCTTTCTTTCTTTCTTTCTTTCTTTCTCTTTCTTTCTTTCTTTCTTTCTTCCTTCCTTCCCCAAGTAACAATTTAAGAGCAAACTGCCACTGATCATCTCCAAAGTATTCACAAAGTAACCTTTTAAAAAACTCACTAGATTGAGGGAGGAAATAATTTGTTGCTATGTGCCTTCAGGTTAACTCTGACTTATGGCAACCATATCCTTGGGTTTTCTTGGCGAGATTTATTCAGAGGAAGTTGTCCTTGCCTTCCTCTGAGGCTGAGAGAGTGGGACTTGCCCCAGGTCCCCCAGTGGGTTTGGTTGGCTGGACAGATATCGGAACCCTGATCTCCTGGAATGCAGCATTCAAACCACTACATCACACTGGCTTTTGTTGTCCTAGCCTTCCATGTTCTGGCCCACAGACAGAAGCAGAAGATTTCAAATCAGCAGCTAAAAATTCCAAGTAGTTAATTCCCAATTTCTCAGCTCCGATAGGAAATATGGAAAGGCAAAAGGACTACAAGACAGATGCATTCAGCCATACTTGTGACAGTGGCAGCAGACAGATCACTTAGCTAAGCCAGACCAGACAAAAAAAGCACGCAGTAAGATTTCTTTCCCCCCTCCTTTTAAATTCTGCAGAGTCATTCAGGTGGAAGAACAGCAAACAGCAGCACAGATCAAAGCAATGATTTTGGGATACCCTCCAACACTTCCCAGATGAAAACCATGATACAGGCAACCGAGCAACATCAGAGTGTGGTCAAGATGGCAAAAGTTATTAATGAGGAACAAAACACAAGGTAGGAGAAACTGCAGCAATTTGCTTTTGCCTGAACCTACAGGGAAGGGCAAGATTAATTAATTGAGTTAACTGAGTGCAAATTACTTTTGAACTCAGTGTGCTGCAACTGAAGTAAACTGAGGACAAGAGGGGAAAGTGGGAGGAGAAGAGAGAGAATTTCCCTCCTTCTGCTTTCCTCCTTTGTCCTCAGTCTACTTCAGTTGCTGCATATTGAATTCATAGTGGAAAAAGTGGTTTGCATTCAAACTACTTGCATTACTGTTCAAAAAGTAGTTTGTTTTAAATCAGCAAGGGGAGAGGAAAGGAAGGGTGGAATCTTGCCTTCCCAGTAAGCTTGGTTAAAAGCAAACTGCCGCAACCTCCCCTTGCTTGTGTTTTCTTCTTCATTAATAAGTCTACCACATGTCCCAGTTTTCATGTTTGAAATGTTGGAGAGTATGATTTTTGCCAAGGTGGTTCAAGCTTCAGTCACACAGTATACAGACCCTATAAGGAGTTCTCTGATAATGCCTTGGGACCACTTCTGAACACTTCATAAAGATCTCTATGGAAATGCTACACTATTATAGCAGCAGTAATAATGGTTGTGAAAACTGAGAAATGAACCACTTTTCCCATATCATGTACTGTGGGGGTGAATTCGCCTACCTGTAAACTAAAAAGCAAATACTCTTTTGGTTCTTATGCATATTTTGGTTTAACAAAACAAAAATTGTTCTGCAAATAAATTACTGTTGATGTAAATTGGCTTACAGGCGAAAAAAATAACACCCTGCTTTGGTAGGCAAGTCTTCCTGCTATAAATGAGTAGCTTTCCCCTAGGAGTGCTATGCAAAGCTTTACACAGTCCTGCACCCAGGAAGACCCTGATCCAACAGAAAGTAGCCAGCTATTTTTAATTACTCTTCAGCCCTCATAATACCATTTGGACACCAAATTATTCATTGTAACATCTTTGATTTCATGCCAGCTCTCACCCTCACAGAATTTGCAAAGAAAAGCCAAATGTCCAGGCTGCTGTTGAAAAACTATTTCCCAGCCCCAGATATTTTGACAATTCATAATGATGATTATGATGATGACAATAATAATAGCCAGGCATAACTGTGGTTGAGGAAAAGAAAGCTTGGATTATAGATGTGGCAATCCCAGGGGACAGAAAAGTGAGAGACGAGGGAAGAGGTTCTGAAATACAAATTGAAACTCAGCACCTGTGGGAAAAGAAAACAACTGTGGTTCCAGTAGTGGCAGGTGCCCCGAGAGCAATTCCAAATGGACTAACAACTCATCTGAATAAAATTGTCCTAAGTAAGGTCACAAGAGCACAGTTACAGAGAACAACACTGCTTGGATTATGCCGTGTTATCTTGGACAGAAACCAGATCACTGATGGTCCAAAACTTCAGCCGGCATACTTTCCAACTGTCCTGACTTGTCAGGGACAGTCCTAATTAGTTCTCAGTCATCCCAGTTTTGCAGCTGCTTTTTAAATGTCCCCGTTTCTCTCTCCTCTTCCCACTTTCCCTTTGTCCCCAGCTTAATTCAATTGCAGTAGTTGTCTGTACTCAGTTTACTCAGCAGTGGGGAGAGGAGAGGAAAGGGCAGAATTTTGTCCTTCCCAGGACACTCGGGCAAAAGGAGACTGCTGAGCCTTTCCTGCCTTGTTTGTTCTTCCTCCTTACTAACTTTTGCCATCCTGACCACACTCTGATGCTGCTTGGCCATACGCCTCCCAAATTTTATCTATGAAATGTTGGAGGGTCTGCGTCAGTAATACTCGGTGGACTGGGAAACCAACATAATTTAAATATTTGTCATGCGAAGCAAGAGTGCAACATAAGAATTTTCCTTTTTTAAAAAAGAGCCCATTGCTTCATTTCATTGGGAGAATATAGTAGGAACCAAAAGAACAAAACAAGAAATCATAGTGCCACAATCTCTTTTATAGTCTACAAACATTAAAAATCTGATTTTCCTCCTGGGAAGAGGGACTGCACAGGAGCAACAAAATTCATCTGTGTTTCTTTCCACCATGTCTTTTGAAGTCATCTAAATTAGCAGGTACGGTCTGCCTCCTTTCAGGTCCTTAATGCTGACCAAATTTAGGTTCCTCTCCTGTTCTACTCCCACCCCCACCTCCCTGGAGCAGCTCTGGACGGCATCCTTGATTTTAATCTATTTCCGCACACTTCCATTTTTTTTGTCTTCTTACACAGCAAAATTAATTAGCAGTAGAAGAATGGCACTATTATGCCGCACCAGGGAAGGTCAGCTTTTAGAAATCTGGCTGAGAGAGGGAAAGATCCTGGCAAAAGCGCCTTCCACTAAGGAGTTAGTATTTGGATCCTTTACTGATCCAAGTCAGCAAGGATGTAGTTAGTTGTTTCAAACAATGATAAAACATTCAATCTTTTGTCACCTGTAGAGGCCAGCCAATCTTGGTGTTACTTATATGTTAGAAAACATTGGGAAAGTGGTTAAAAGTGAGGAGTGAATCTTAAGCGTAAGGAAACTCAGGGACCATCTGAGATGAGTGAGAATTTTTGCTTATGTTTGTGAAATTGCAGACCGATTAAAATGAAAGCTAACCTTTAAAATATATACACTCACACAGTTGTAAAAGGGAGTGATGTCATTTAAGAGAAGAGCAATCGTGATATTTCTTGCTTTTAATCATTTCGTGTTAGAATTAGAAAAAGGCACATGGGAGGCAAACACGTACTTCATTAATCATAAAACATATTGCAAACAAGGTAAGCACTTGATATCTCTATGAAGGAGGACTGAAGAAATGAGATACGTATGAACATTGCCCAGGCCAAATGCGAATGATCCATAACAGCTTTCCTAACCTGGTGCCCTTCAGCTGTGTTGGACTACAGATCCCATAGATGATGCGGTGAATAAGGACTGTTGTCCAGGACATCTGGGGAAAACCAGGTCTGAGAAAGTTATTCTACAAACATATTTAAGTAATCTACATTTGTGTCTTATCATCCCCTTTGTAACCACCAGTAATTTGGGGAACAGTGTGTCTAGAAAGCTGAAACACAGCCAAGCTATACTCTCTTATACCTTTGCTATAAACTGCAAGTTCAAAGCAGTTTTCAGAAGCCAGATATCACGTTCTCACTTGCAGCCTTTGCTTGCCATAAATCACATGGTCAATAGCAAAATGATATTATTGAGCATACAATTTAAAAAAGAAAACAGTTTGGCCACTAGAGACAGCTTATTTGGAGGGAGGGCAGGATGGGGGAAGGATTATTAAATACACTTTTTTTTAAACATCCATGATCAGAATAAGGTTTGGTAGTAGGCACTGACATTGTACAAGGGCATGAGGTAAAACTGCAGGAACAGTAGAGAGTGGTTGGGTGGATTTAAGGACAACAGAATGGAGCAAGCGAGGGCCGGAAGATCAGTGCCAACATTAGCATCTTCCTAAGGGGAGAATTATTTATTTAGCAAAGAATACAGGTTTAGCTGTCACCAGCACTTTCCCCTCCAGAAACCTACCACCCTTATCAATCTCCACCACCCAGAATTGTGCCAAAAAGCTAAAAGGAAATGCAATGAAGTTGGACAGTGCAAATTAAACTCAAGCCGGACCGCTCCATCTGTAATAGCAGCCAGAAACAGAGCTGTAATCCCAGGAGGCCCAAAGGCTGAGTACAAAGGGCCAGGTTTTGCTATACATCCAAGTAGTTTTTATTATTGTTGTTATTTTCAAATTGGCCACAAACTGTGTTTCACTCAAGGGCAGAGTTTGGGTATTATCATTGTTGACTGTTTCCCTTCTCACAGCTATTCAGAGTTAGGGCTCTGGTGTGGCTACAGCTGGTCCTTCATTGCCCTGGGGGCTTGGCACCTCTCTTTTGCCACGAAGGCCAGCCAAGGACATCATGATATGCTTGCGAGTTATGAAGATTTGCCTCCCGTAAGCTTTGAAGGATTGCAAAGGGCTCCTGGGAGACTGAACCGATGCCACCTTCTTTGTGGCATGGCCGCTCTGCACCTCTTGCCCACCCTGCAAGGGCAAGCCACTTTCATGGCTGATGGAACGACCAAACCGGCGCCCTCCCTTATGCTTGGG
Organism: Ctenosaura bakeri; assembly: GCA_948474755.1. NCBI lineage: Eukaryota > Metazoa > Chordata > Lepidosauria > Squamata > Iguanidae > Ctenosaura > Ctenosaura bakeri. The sequence continues at coordinate 65,887 of CAOLHI010003718.1, read as the reverse complement.
AAGGCCAAGACTGGCAACCTTTGGCCCTTCATTGGCCTGGGAGGAAGCCCGCTGAAAATTGAGGGTCAGGTGCTTCAGGCTGCTTTTGGGTGCTTCGTTGAGCTGGTGGAGACGTTCAGCAAGAACAATATGGGCATCGGACAGGTCTGGCTTAGAGGGAAGTGGATTGCTAGGGCCATTCTCAGGGCAACCAAAAACACAGTTCTCCACAGGTGTTACACACACAGTGGGGATGCCCAGTTGCCTCACGCCTGCTACCAGGACTTCCACATCAGGCTGAGTTCCATCTGGTAGGCCAAACGTGCAGGCCACACACCTCCCAGGTCTCCCAGGAGCTTCCTCTGGAGAGAAATCTGTTTCGTCCATGACATTTTTCATTGACAGACCTTCAGACCAACTCAGTGACCGACGGAGAGGTCTGTGGTGCTTGGCTGGGAGATCCAATGGCCTGGTCTCCCCTACCAAACCCTCTGCCTTATCCAGTACCTCTCTGTTTTCAAACTTGCCATCCAAACCCATCTCCTGGCACCCAGAGACGACAGCATCAAACCCGGGCCTTGACGTTTTATCATTTTTACCTTTCGCAACACCAGGTGGAGTCACTGGCTTTGTAGAGGTAGGGGTGCAACTGTTTTCTTTGGCCAACTTGCTTGGAGAGCCTAAGTATATGAATAAGTAAGTAAATAAGTAAGTAAACAGCAGCTAACCACTGTGGCTGCTGCTGTGATTATTAATATTATTACTGCAGGTATTGTTTATTAAGTAATTAATTATTAGAATAAGTTATTAATCACTTCTTTCTGCCCACCAGGGCCCTAAAGCAGCATATATCAAGATACAGGAAAACATAACTCCCACATTGTCCCAATCCTGGAAATTTGTAGTGGAATTATTAAAAACTGAGGACTGTCTGCAAGTTCAGGAACTGGCAGGTGCTATGAAATGAACTCACCTGTTGCACATTCTTTGAGCTTGTATGATCACAGATTCAGGGAGATGTCATCAAAACGGTAAACTTTCCCAAGTTTGGTACTGCCCTTCCTCGTTCCAGTACAATATTCTAATGACTATTTTGTAATTATTTGATACTAAGCCTGGATCTCATTTGTGGGGACAAAATGCTGAATTACATGGGCCTTTGGTCCATTCCAGCACAGCTGTTTATATGACGATCCTATAGCTATCCCTCATGATGTAGCTAGAAGAAGTTCTGGCCTCACTCCCAGACCTGCTCAGCTTCTCCTTTGTCATGTACATATTAAAAATCCAGAAATATCTGCAAGTCCAGGAAGCAGCAGGTCCTATGAATGACTTACCTGTTGCACTTTCTTTGAGCTTGTATGACTGCAGCTGGGCCCATTTCTGTTGGGAAGTAGGACCTTCGGTGGCCTCTGTTGCCATCTTCTTCTTCAGAAGCCAGCTACTTGGTTCTCCTGCCTTAGCAGAAGTAGAAAGGAGTTGCTGGAGTAAGTTTTAAAAAAGGAGTGACAAATAAGGAGTACAGAAGTGTGTATATACACAGAGAGAGAATCTAATTCTCTTTCACATCATTACTCTACCACCAAGAAATAATGGGGGTGGGACAGGGAGGGGAGAAGGTTCTTGAACCCAGTGCAGCCCGAGAACGGAATTGATTCTCCTGTTGAAACATAAATGCTTATCTCCACAGAGGTGATGGGAACAGAGCAACAGTCCATAGCCACAGATGACTGACCAGAGCTCCCTTGCTACAAAAGCTCCATTGGCTATTGATCTGTCCCTGGACACAATCCAAAGGGCTGAGGTCCAGCTCATCTGAAGCACCATATCTCCATATATGAGGCTGAGTGTGTCTTGAGATCTTCAAAGCAGGTCATTCTCTCATACCAACACCGTCAAAACGACATGTGGTAGGAACACAAAACAGGGCCTTCTTAGTGGCCGCTCTGAGGCTCAGGAAGCCCTCCATATAAATCTAGGTGTGCATTTTCCATTGTGTCCTTCAGGAGTTAGGGGAAGCCTTTTGCATTTTGGCAGGGCTTTGGGAACTAACTGCTGATGGAGTAGGGGTTTTTAAGGATGCACTCTAATGGTTGATTTTGTACTGGTGTTCTAAAAATTGTTTTTAAATTTTATATGACTATATAAAATAGTCATAGTTATATGGCTATATTATAAATAGGTATATAAGCAATTCAATTTAAATTGCTTTCTCTTTATAGTCTAATTATATTTTAACTTTTGTATTGCATCTGGAAAGCTACACCTTCCTTCCTTTGCTAGACAATCAGCCAAAACAGGCTCATGATTAGCCATTTGCTGCCCCCTGCTGGTTGGAGCGGGAAGTTCAGAACTGCAGAGGTGATGCTTCAGTGAACAAAAGAGATGTGTTCCTGGACTTCTTTAACAGAAAACCTGGTACCTGAGGCAGAGATAACATGGAAAGAGTAGAGATAGGTGGCTGCCCTGCAAAAAAGAAGAGCTGCTGCAACAAGTTTCAACAGGCTATTTTTTTTTTCAAGACATGTGAAATAAAACAACCAGGTCGGGTGAGCCTTGTGTAAGTAAACAAAAATATGTTGAGCCTTTGGAGATCACTTGAAGCCTTCTTCCAAAATACAGCATCCACCAAACAACTTACTAGATCTTTGCTCTGGCGGGAGAAGATGTGTAAAGACTTGCGCCCTGTGTCCTTCCGTTCAAAAGAAGTTGGAGAATGGCTGGGGGAGGTCTGAACAGAGTGCTTTCTGAAAGGAAAAGGCAAACAGAGAAGTGGTCCCAGCACTTTTGCTCAGATTACATGCACAGTACTCGAGTGTGCTATGTAAATCATGACAGCAAGAATGTTCTACTGTAAAGTACGAGGCAGGCACAGCCAGGATTTACTCAGCAATCAGCCCACTCCACATATAGTGTACCTCTGAGGGTGTTTTTTCTTGCCACTGCTCCGTTTCCTTTGAACTTTTGCAGCTGGGCTTCGTGGGCTGAGCACCGCTCTTCTTGTATCCAAGACTGGACTGGAGAAAACTGGAGTAAAACTCATAGGAGCTGGGTTTGGGGCAGGAAGGTGAGCTAACAAACAAAGAGAGTTAAAAGAAATAAGATACAGCGATTTATGTATATTTATCTTCCATTCTCCTTTGAAAACAAAAAACAAAACAGGCTTCCAACAGTTATCTGGCAGAGACCAGAGCACTGTAAGAAAATGGAATTGGTTGAAAAGCAGAACCTACATACTCTATTATAGGGAGCATGAGAGATTTGTGGAGACTCACCTGGAACCGACTGAAAATCTCTCAGCCCGCTTAACACTTTTCTTCCCTTCTCAGCTCACTTTGAAAGCAGTGTGCACATGCAAGTGGTTCCAAGCAAACTTCCATAGGCAAAAAGAACTGATGGAAGAGTGGAACTCTCATTGAACTAATGGAACTTGTCCTTAACTTGGAAGCATCAAAAGCGCAAGTCGTCAGACAATGGGGCATCAAAAGGTGGGGTCTTCCTGTATTGCAATTTAACATTTAACCAATTCACAAACATGCAGCAAAATCCATCACCTACTTTTTAAAGCAACTAATCTGCAGGTTAAATTTATATCTGCAGTCTAACAGGGATTTTAATGGACATGCATTGAACTACTTTTAATTCTGTTGGTAGTTTATATTTCAACTTGCATACAATGTGCACTTTTAGTATATCTCTTTTGACTTTTGTAAGCCGCTTTGAATCCCAGGCCTAATGACAAAGCACAATGATAAACATGAACAATAACAAAACAACAGATTGAGATCCAGTCCCTTTGCAAAAAGAAAACCAGGACAGTTCCAACAGTGATAGCTGCCCTGGGAGCAATTCCAAATGGGCTAGCAAAAGATCTGGAGGAAACTGCTGCAGATAGGATTGCAGTAGCCCAGCCACAAGAAGTGGCATGGATTGGAATGTTCCACCTCATCTGATGATACCATACTGATTCCTAAATTCGTAGACAAAATCTGAACCAGTGATTATCCAAAATTCTAGTTGGTAACACCTGACAGACTGTGAAACTGGTAGAACTTGTGACTGCAAGTCACATAAGAAACTGCATTCAACAATAAAGAGGCACATTTAGGGCCTTTCCACACTACACTGTTATAGTGCTATTATTCCACTTTCAACCTCCTATGGAATCCTGGGATTTGCAGTTTAGGGAGGGGCATTTAAAATTCTCAGCCAGAGACCTCCTTGGCTCAGTAAACTACAAACCCCAGTATTACACAGAAGGATGAAAGTGGAATAATAGCACCGTAATAGTATAGTGCAGAAAGGCCCTTAGTCAGGACTCAGCAGAGGGCCTTCTTAGAGTCTACTAGGCATCTGCCAGCCTTACAAAAAATCCAAGTGGATTTGGCAACTGACTGCATGCTGAGGAAAAGGTCAGCAGTGCACTCTGTTTCAATTGTTCAGCTTTTAATTGCTTTTAATCCAATGGTGCTTTAACATTACGATTTGTTTTGTTTAAACATGATAACTTTTCATGTTTTATCTGTATCTGTTTTCAATCTCATGTTGCACCTTGGGTCCCAACTTTGTGAGAAAAACAAGATGTAAACCAAACAATAAACAGACAAACAAGAATAAGTAAGACAGCATGCTTTTGGCAGCGAGGAAAAGTAATTACCTTGCATAGAACTCCAATCCACTAGTTGATTAAATGGCTCCCCAGCATCATCCTCAAAGGGGTCAGAGCTGAGCGAATCCAAGCCTGATCTCCTGTAACACAGAACCAAAAGAAGTAAGCATGTTATTTTATTGCTTGGTCAAGCTATTTTAATTTTCATGGTATTGTTCTTTGCATCCTCCTTGTTGCAACAGCTCCACTAACTACTGGTTTCTTTCTGGGAATTTGTCTGCGTGCTGTCCTATTATTTGCTGGAAGTGAATACAGCAGAGTTGATACAGGAGAAATACAGTGGCAGGACACATTTCAGAAAGGGACTGAGAGCTTTGGAGGATCACCATCTGCAGAATGTAGATCCGTAAAAGTCGTTAAAATTTACTGACAACAAAAATAAGCTGAAATCCAAGTAGAACAAATACTCTAGCATGGGCAGTTCCATCTAACTGGTGTGGTGCACTGGTTCGATTGGGAGACCTACATTCTAATTTTCACTGAGCCATGATATTTGTTAGAGGACCTTGGGCCAATAATATACTTTCTCTTATGGTCTGGCCTAACTTACAGGGCTGTTTGGAGATAGCCTCAGTGGGGAGAACCACATATGCTGTCTTGAACTCACTGGAAGAAAGGCCAGATGGAAAAGGAATTAATGAAACAACCAGTTGTGGGATGTAGGAATCTCTACCTCTTCTTGGCTGAAAGTTCAGTAGCCAAGGCAACATCTTCAGATGCTTTCCGCTTGGAATTGAAAGACGTTTTCAGAGCAGTGTTAGTTGAGGAGTCTGTGATAAAAGGAAAATAGTTTCAAGATAACCACAGACTAAATATGTGGAAAATTTGTCTTTTGGGTGCGTGTTGTGGTTGTTGATGGCTGAAATGGGGACAGTGAAAGACAAGTGGTGAGAGCTAATAAAGGATAGCTGAAAGCAAATGCAGTTATGGGTATTGCTAATATTTTTAACATTCTCTCTCTCATAAATCACTTAAAGAGTTTTTAAGCTCTTTCATATGGAAAGCTTGGAAAGTTTTTTTACTTTCCAAAGAGTAACTTGTTCCAGTTCTTCATTGTGGTGCTTTATTGCCAGTGCTAATTACGTTGCTCATATAGTTTTCATTACTTTTTGTTTTAATAAATCCACCCTAAACTTGATAAGAGAATGGAACGAACTTTTTAAAAGTTTCTGACAAAAATACTTTCTTAGAAATAACATTTAAAACTGGAACATGCTACTCATTGCATCAACTAGGTAATTTCATTCTCATTCATTACGCTATCTTTGAAATGCAACTTTATTCTTTCCTTTCTACATCACTCAGCCTCAGTCCTTTCTTCCCAACTGTGAGTTCTGTCAAGACCTCTAATACCAGCTTTCTGCTCACCTGTTTTGATCTCTTGGCAAGGAGCAGGATAAAGGGATCGGCTTGTCTTGAATTTGCTCAGAGTCTCAGTTACAAAGTCTGCAAGGGACAGATGGACATCTTAGAGTCTTGAACAGTGGAGGCCAATGGCTTCTATGCCTGTTGAATGCTGAATCCATTCCATGTTTGACACTGAACTTTAAAAGAAGCTCTCCAAAGGTGCTGAAGCCTGTCTCCAGAAGAGGTTCAGCACCTTGGACAGCCACAACTGGTCTTGAGGAACAAAGCCTGAAATCCTACATCAGGTGAAGCATCATTCTCTGGCCATGTAATTCCATGCCCACCTTCAATATGTTTCTTTTTGGGATGGGGTGCAAGTTACTATGCTTAGAGCAGACAGAATGTGGCCAACAGCTCCTGAATCCCACTTTTCTGGCTAGTCCTCTATCCACCCACCCCTAAAGCTCCCCAATACTCCATTTTTTAAAGTCAATGCAAAGGCACCCCTGAAATGTACCCCATCCCACAGAAGCACCCCAGAACCCTCTGCTGTCTTAGATATTTTTCTTTTCCTCTTCAGTCCCTCTTAAAATGGTGTTAGGAAGTCACACCTCTGGCCCTTTGCACCCTCTCCAACCACCCGCCAGCATGCTATTGCTTACCCTTAGGGAGGGGAAGAGTGGGGAAACAATTCAAGCATTGAGAAACAGGTTTGTCTCAGCTCAGGGAGAAAGGAAATGGGAGTGACCTCATGGATGAAGTGCAACCTCCTTTCTCTTGCCCTCCAAGCTACATTGGTTGAGTTGCTTCTCCAGTCTCTCCCCTCCCACTGGTCATCATCAGCAGCAGCAGCGGCCCATCCTTTCCTAACACGTCAGACCAGAGAAGCAGGAACTGTGTAGTCCAGAAATAAGTTTTGATCAAGAAATTTTTGGAAGAATCCCCAATTCCAGCACTTTTATCTTAGATTATCTGAAGCTCCTCGGCTGTACTCACTGCTCATGCTGCGTCGCCGCCGCCGCCTCCTCCGCCATTCCCCATCCCTCTCTCTCTGCTCTTCAGGCTCTGGAGAGGGTTGTCTTTTGCGGTCCAGGTCAGAAAATGCAGCTTGCACTTTTTCCAAGAGAGACTGAGGGACAATGCCTGAGGCCAAGCAGGGAACTTGGTAAATCAAAACATGTGTATTCTCCACTGAGTTCATGAGTCTATTTTAGTTGGGACTAAGAATTGGATTTAGGCCTGGCTGTCCCAATTCCGGGAGGGGCCAGCTAGCCCCTCCCAGAACTGCAAACCCCAGGATTCCATAGGAGGTTGAAAATGGAATCATCGCGCTATAAGAGTGCCGTGCGGAAATGTTCATCGTATTACTGTATTTTTTTTTACAGTGATATCTGTATTACACATTATACAGTATAAAAGTCATAAACCTTGTTTATGTCCGAAAAGTAATGTTATAGATAACATAGTTATTTGTAATATGTTATATCCAGACTCTAACACTCAGAGCATATGTACATATGGAAACAGGCTTTCCTGGTAAAGCCAAGCAGAAATCCCTTTTGGGAGAATCAGACTCACCAATCTCAGAAGCATGGGTGATGAGAACCTGCAGCACGGCTGCTTGACTCCTCAGTTGTTCCTCGGATCGGCTGTTCAGCTGGCTGTAGGGCTCACTGGGGAACAGGTTGGGGGCAAAGACGACAGCCAGGTTGCTCAAGTCCATTTTGTTTTGAGCACACCTGAAAGGAAGCCCAAGGCAGGAAGGTTTTGGAATGGTTCTGGAATGGTTCTAGAATCAGCAAGGGCCCATGTAGACAGAAGAAAGGGTTGGTTTCTGTCCACTTATTAGGTTTTGTGGATTGTTAATTTTAATTGCAGGCAATATTTTGGGTGTTGGACTTGAGCTCTAGATGAGTGTCTGAATTCCTGTTCAGCTATGGAAACCTGCTAGGTGACCTTGGGCCAGTCATAGAATCATAGGATCACAGAATCATAGAGTTGAGAGAGACCCCAGGGGCCATCCAGTCCAACCCCATTCTGCCATGCAGGAACCCACATCAAGGCACTCCTGACAGATGGCCATCCAACCTTTGCCTAAAAACTCCCAAAGAAGGAGACTCCACCATACTCCAAGGCAGCAAGTTCCACTGCCAGACTCACACTCTCTTAGCCTCAGAGGAAGTCCGTGGAAAACCTTCTCTGAAGAAATTCACAGATTCTCAGTAAAGTATTTGGGAGAAAGTTGCTGTTTACATTGCAGCTACATTAAGACAGCTAGAGGAGAATCCCATTCTTTCCCAGCACAAGCCTTCTTGAATTGCTTACTGCAGACACCTTTGGGTTACCAAAAGTTTGGGTTCCTGCAGCTGTCTTTTACCATTCTACCATTGCCAATGCTGCTATAAAACTTCCACCTAGACACAGAACAAGGAAGAAAAGCAGGGGTTGGATGAGTGTAAGAAGACATTGTCAAAAGAAACTTCTTTGTCAGAGGTTTTGTTAATTGAACTATGCTTATATACCAAATTTTCCACATTTCCCTATGCACAGGATGGTTCCTGTCTCATGGCCCATTGACCCACCTGGCTGCCACATCCCACAGGAAGTTGAAGAGGTAACGGAGAATGTCCACACTTCTTTGAGGAAGCAGGGAGGTGACCAAGAGCATAAGTGGGCCCTGATTATCCTCACTGTCTTCTCGTTGCTGGACCTGGCAGAGGGGCCCCTGAAGTCTGGCTGGGATTAAAGGCTCAGGCAAGGCTCTCAGGAACTGCTTTATCAGGGTTGCCACGTCACAAGGGAGAGCCATCTCCAGGCAGCGTTCCCCAGCCTCCAACCGGGTCTGGAAGATGGAGGTCCAAGCAGAAGACTATCAGTGAACTAGCAGAAGGCTGCACCCCACCAACACCACCAGATCAACTCTGTGGGTTTACTTTCACAAGCTCTGAGTCATAAGTAACAGAACTGAGAATGCAGAGCTTGTGTTGTGAGCTGGGATGGGAGTCCTTGTTAGCACCATGGCCAAATGTTAACATTTGCCTAGTGGCAGGAAAGGTTTTACTTATATTAGTGATCTTATGGGATACTTCTTGCATTTGCTTGGCAGGCTGAGTTGGAAACAATATGAAGGGAATGGAATGAGGGAGTGAATTGTCCCCTGTTGCTAACCTGCTTGCACAGTTCTCATAGCTATGGGGCCGGACACAGACGGCTCACGCTTGCAAACTTTGACTTTCTTTGCTTGCCTTTGAACCATATAACCCTTGGGAACCCATCTTCCCTCAGCCTTGACCTGGGGTAAATGCACTCTAACCCAGGTGCCCCATCCAGCCAACGTTGGGAACTGTATTTAATTACTGCCTGCGGAAGAATTAGTTTGGTGGCCCAGGAGTGGAATCAGTCTCTACAGTGTACTATCTGATGCACCAATAAAGTTTATGCTAAAGCAATAACATGTGTCAGTGTTCAGCACTGGAAGTATTTTGGGGGAGGGCCTGGATGTAAACCCAATTCTAGAACAAGACAGCTTGGAAAAGTTGCTTTTAGTTGGACTACAACTTCCAGGCTTGTCTAGCCACCAGGGCCCCTGGCTGTGGGATTCTGGGAATTGTAGTCCAAAAATATTAATGATCTCCTCAGTTTTGGCCTTGCAGAGGATAAACAAAAGGAATGACCATGTTTTCTGGAATGCAAACCAAATTGTGACTCTTATGGTAGACAGATTAATAAACATTTGTGCATATGAAATCAATTGTGATAACAGATTTATGTGTCTATTTGTTCAGTTCTGTTAGGGAAAACCTACTTGTTCCAGGCCTTTTTCAAACAGAAACAACAAAATTTACTGGCAAGGGGATTGCTCAAGTTCCTTGCTTTTTAAGCAACTATTCCATCCATCTATATTTCAACACCCTTCCCCTGCTCATTGCTGTCATTATGAGGAAGGAGATAGCTGGTGTGATTCTTAAGAGCATGGGATATGGTCTTAAGAGAAAACTAATCTACCTTGATTCTGAGGGTCAGAAGTGTGTGGCTCATATTTCAGAGACCTGTCTCAGGTCCAGTTACTCTCTAATATTATTCATTTAATTTACATCCCACCTTTCTCCCACCATAGAATACAAGGCAGATTGAAGCAAGGTAACACAAAGTACAGCTAACAAAAGCTATTAACACAAAAGTTTAGAAACAATTAAACAACAAGTCCATCAAAAGCACAAAAATAAAACAGTTTAAGACATAAAACAAACATAATATGCCCCATTAAAAATTCCTTCTGCTACCACAAGTTAGGAACCAAGGACCTGCCTACTCAAAAGGACCTTGTAAGCCAGAAGAAAGACAGCAGAGAGGAGGCCAACTGAGCCCCCCATGGAAGGGAGTTCCACAGCCTGAGAGCAGCTGCTGAGAAGGCCCTCTCCTGTGTCCTCACCAAACATTCCTCTGATGGTGGTGGGATCAAAAGAAATTCCTCTCACACAGATCTTAAAATTCAGGAGAGTTCATATCATATTGTTTATCCCCATTTTCTGGGAAAGCAGGCTGCAGGTTAAACTGTGGCCCAAAAGGGTGACTCAAGTCTCATTCACTGCATGGTTTGGGAAAATCTCTCTTATAGGCACCTATCCATAGGTTTTCTCATCTGTAAAGTAAGAATGTCAGTTGCTTCATGAAAAGGTTCATGTGAAGGCTTGTGAAATACAAAAATGCTGTCTCTTCATAGGAAGAAGCAGGGTCCAATAATAGGAGCAAAGAACCATTGGGGAGCAGTAAGGCTGTTAACTTTTCAGACAAACAAGGCATAGAAAAGCATCTGTATGTGGACTGGGCCTGGAAGCTGAACAGTAAACACCCAGGTATGAACACACCACACACGTACACACACACACCAAGTCTCCAGCTTCTGCAGATCTGCAATTCCACTGATGGCTCTCATTTCACTGGGGCAGTGAATCCGCTCCAGGTTTCAGTCTAGGCTTTAAAGATGCTTTCCAAGGTGCTGAAACCTATTCACAGATGATTCAGCACCATGGAGAACACTTTTCAACTTAGCCAAAACCAGGAATGGATTACTGCCCCACTGACATGGGAGCCTCCAGCTGCCATTGTGCAATTCCATAATTTACCTTTAAAGCCTTGACGCGTGTCATGGAGCCACATTTCCGGAAAAGCCCTTCGACATGAAGGTGTGGTCGGAGCAATTCACAGGCATCCACAAGGAACCTTAAAGTCACAAATACAACGATACAGCAATACAATGGTGTGAAGCAGCCTTGTCTGAACCACAACCTTCCAGACATGTTGCATTACAGACTAAGCTAAGTGGGGCTAATGGGAGTTGCAGTATAACACATCAGGTGGAACTGCTGGAGTATGGAGCCACCAGAGGTTGGTGAGCATGGGAGTAAGGCCAGATTGGTTTGAACCCTGGAGCAGCTGCAAAAAATACAGCCTTTTTTGTGCCCCTTCATAAAACATTCTAGGAAAGGTGGTATAGAAATTAAATTAATACATGATAAGTGGAGGAAAGCAATGGCAAATTTCCTTTGAAGAAATCTTGCTCAACCTTAGGAGAGGGTTGCTTTAAACTGGAGTTGACTCAAGTCACAAAACCACAGACAAACAAAATTCAAAATACAATGGAGAGCTGCAGATCTCGGGTGAATGCACACATTACAAATTACTCACTGTGGCACGCCGTCTACCTGCTCTGAAAAGGGCAGCGCATGCAGTGGGACGCCAAACAGGCCACGGGCTACAGAAGCCCCAGTATGATTCTCCTAGAAGGAAGCAAACATGGATTTAACTGTCCAGCTCTCATCCTAGCATTCCAATTGTAACCCCCTTCATTTCTTTCCTTTTTGCACTTCTGTAATTCTGTCAAGTTCCATATGAAAAATGCATTTTCCATGCCAAGCACACGGGAAGCAGAAGTAGGGCAGTGATGGTGCTTTGAGTTCACATTGATGAACTAAAGCCAGCCATAGTAAAAACTTGAAAATGTTTTTCTTCCTGAGACAGTATTCAAGCTTGACTTAGGCCATTTCTGCACTGGACTGTTATAGTGCTTTGATTTCACATTCAACATCCTATGGAATCCTGGGGTTTGCAGTTCTGGGATGGGCTGGCTGGCCCCTCCCAGAACTGCAAACCCCAGGATTCCATAGGATGTTGAATGTGGAATCAAAGCACTATAACAGTCCAGTGCAGAAATGGCCTTACATTTCACTCTCTCCTTCCTCTCAATAGGGAAACTATTGGTCTCAGCCAGGGTTGGCCAAAGTCATTTTGCTGCCTGCAGCGAATGACCAAATGCTCCCAGCATGGTGTAGTGATCTGAGTCTTGGAGTTGGACTCCAGGAAAGTAGGGTTCAAATCCCTGTTCAACTATTCCTCTTTTCTGGAATTGCGTGCAGTTCCAGGCCTTCCCAAAAGTTCATTCCATGTTAAACAAGGACCTATGTTACTGCTGTAAGATCAGCTTTATTGGAGGTAAATGGTACAGCAGATGGTCAGAAGCATCCTCGCCCTTTTGCTGGTCGGGTCTAGCATCCCCTCACAAACGAAGGTAAAACACGACCCCTAAAGAACTAATGGACTGTAAAGATATATCATTGAATATTAAAGTCAGGATTGTCCAGGCCATATTTCCAATTTCTATGTATGAAAGCTGGGCAGTCAAGAATGCTGACAGGAAGAAAATCAACTTCAACAAAAATCAGTTTTATGGATAACCTGGACTGCTAGAAAGAGATATGCTTTTCAACAGTGGAACAGCCTGCCTTAGAGGTCTTTAAACAGAAATTGGATGGGCAACCCTTAGGAGTGCTTTCCTGTTTTCCTCCATGGCAGGAGGTTGGGCTAGAGAGACCCTGTGGCCCTTTCCAACACTGAGATTGTTTAATTCTCAGAAATCTTGCTGAGAAACTCCTAGGAAAGAGTCTCCATGAATCAAAGTCAATTTGACGCAAGAATTAAAAAAAAAATCAAAAGGCTTCCATCCTTACAGTGTAACTTTACCAGAAGGCCAGCAATGAGATCTTCCTCTCCCATAACAAAGAGCAATGGGTTACCTTACAAGCAGTGCTACTCAAAGTAGTGGCCTGTGGCTGCCAGTCCATGGCAAGTTTCCAGGAAACTATGCAAATGTGATAGTAATATAGCACAAATATGGTTCCAGTTCCTGGTACTTTGGGATAAAAAAAGCCAATTTACCACATCAGATAGCTTGAGAGGCACTGCTTCAGAGAGCACATGTCAAGAATGGGACACAGCTCTTCCAACGCCTCCATTCCTCAGTGACGTCTACCGAGGGCCCTTTCACACAACACCATTACAGCACTATGGTTCCACTTGAACTGCCCTGGCAGCGTGCTATGCAGTTCTGGGAGCTGTAGTTTGGTGAAGCACTGGTGCTCTCTGGCCGAACATTCTAAATGCTTCTTGCTAAACTGCAAATCCCAGGATTCCACGGGATCATGCCTTCCAACATTTCACATTGGGTCAAATGTGGCCACATCAGATGGTGGTCAAGATGGCAAAGGTTTTTAATGAGGAAGAACTGATGAGCTAGGAGAGGTGGCAGCAGTTTGCTTTTGCCCGAGCTCACTGGGAAGAGCAAGACTCCAGACAAGTGGGCACAACTGGAGATTACATAGGATGTTGCTGTGGCAGTTAAAGTGGAATCGCAGTGCTATAATTATGAGGACCCCGGGTCTCTTTTACACTACACAGTTATAGCATGAGGACTCTATTTTCACTGCCATGGCTCCAAATTACAGAATCCTAGGATTTGCAGTTGTGTGGGGTAATAAGAACTTTCTGCTAGTGCTTCACTGAACTACATATCCCAGGACTTCATAGGATGCAGTTGTGGTAATGAAAGAGGGATCAGGGTGCTATTGTTATATCGTATGAAAGAGACCTTTACAGATCTAATGCCCTGCTTCCCAGAGAAAACATGAGAAAATAAGTTTATTTTGTTTTTCTCCCCAAGAGATGAGGGGATGGTTTCACGCTGGGCGGTTCCCTCCTCCACCTCCCTTTTCAGCCATATTTGAGGGTTGGGGTTTACTCTAACAGTTTCAACCACAGGTGTTTATGTGAACCTTGGGGGCAAAATGCCCCCTTAGATTACAAAGGGAAACATCCTGTTTTAGCTCACAAGGTACATCGCCACAAGAAAGGGTGTGTTTTTAAAAAAATGCATCTCGGTTTAACGACTGCTAGTATTTAATCGTTAGGGGCTTGTTGTTGTGTTCCTTCAAGTTGGCTCTGACTTATGGTGGCCCAATCTGGTAAGATTTCTTCAGAGGAGGTTTACCATTGCCTTCCTCTTAGGCTGAGAGAATGTGACCTGCCCAAGGTCACCTCGTGGGTTCATGCGACTGAGTAAGGATCCAAACTCTGGTCTCTCAGAGTCCTAGCCCAGCTCTCAAACCACTGGACCACCCTGCCAAAACATCCACTCCATCTTAATGAGATGGAAACATCCACTCCATCTTAATGAGAAATATCCTATTAGAGGTTTTTAAACCGAGATTAGATAGTCACATCTAAGGATCGCTTCCATAGAATCATAGAGCTGGAGGAGACCACAAGGGCCATCGAGTCCGAACCCCACCATGGAAAAATATACCACTGAAGCCTTTCCAACAGCCATCCATCCACCATCTGTTTAAAAGCTCCCAGGCAGCGTATTCCACTATCAGACTTCTCTTACAGCCATGAAGTTCTTCCTAACGTTTAAACGGAATCTCTTTTCCTGAAGTTTGAAGCCATTGCTCTGTGTCCTAGTCTCTGGAACAGCAGAAAACAAGCTTGCTCCTTTCTCTCCTTTATTGGTAGATTTCTTCTTGGACAGGCAACAGACTTCCCACTTGGTTCTCTTTTCATCCTTGTTGATACAGAAGCACTTTGAGCATGCTCACAGTGATAGTCTTTGTATGTCTCAGGTCCCAAAAGTAAAGGCACTTTGTCTAGGCTCAGAGGTAGGAATTATTAGTACATGATATGTTCTAAAGCTTAGCTCTTTCAAATCAGGTTCCAGAGCCTGGTCTTTGAGCAGACTAAGCCCTAGAAGGGGCATAGCCAATTTAAGATCTTGGGAGACAGTAGTTTTTACTGAACAAATGTTTTTTCCTACATTGTATCTAAATGCAAGACAAAATGTTTGTTTTATCTTGATTTTAGGCTACAACTCGCAACTGTTAAAACTGTAGGATGGGAGAGAGAGCTTTGAAGAAAATAAAGTTAAATCTTTGCTCCCAGCTCCACCTACTATAGTATGCAGAAATAGCAACTTGTCAATAATTTTGCAGTAATTATTAAACCACCATTAATAATAATCAGTTTGCTGTTATTATGCTAACTCCAACTTTTGATCCCTCAAATGTGGGATGCATGATTTCACTATATCAAGAATGTTTGGGAGGAAACTCTAATGCCAATTCTTACCATTTGAACATTAATCGAGCATCTCTAGGAAACAGAAACCAGTTTAAAAAGAAGAGTTATGATAACCAACCACAACAAGAGCCAGAAAATAAGAATTTTTGGACACCAATATGTCTCAGAAATAAGGAGAATTGGGTTTTTTGGACCAAATCTCCCAGAATCCTCCAATGACCATGTTCTGGGCTGTGGGCACAAGGAGTTGTAGTTCAAAAAAGTTACATTTCCAAGGCTCTTTCACAAGTCTCTACTAACAGTCTACTCTGGGCCTGCTCACCTGGCTAGAGCTGGTCTTCCAAGGGCGGATGTGAATCCCAAGGCTTCTGAGATAGTGGATAATGGCATGGGAGAGCTCTTCTTTTTCCAGGCTAGACATGATTTTGCTAAACATCAGTTTGCTGAATTCCAGGTGGAGTTTGCTAAATTTCATATGACGCTTTGCAGTCTGTGGAGCTGGCTAAACTTTACAGGAGGAATCTGGATGAGCAAATGTAACGTGTCTCTCCCCATCAATAACAAAAAAGAAGACAAGACAGTGGACAACTTTCTCACTGGGAGCCAGTTAATAAGACCTAAATCCACCAAAAACAGTTAGTTTAGATTTATAATATGACCACAACCCAGCCCTTCCTTAGTAAAAAAAAAAAGTTTAAACCTTATTACGATTATTACTCATTGTTTCCTTGGTTAATTAGTCAATCAAACTGCATCTCAGGAGCCCAAAAGAACAAGAGCTGCTTTTCAGAAGAAAGACTTAACTCTTTTTGTATTTTTAATTCCTCCTCACCCCCCCCCATGCTAAATGCTGGTTGTTCCACTTTTAATCAACCAAACCAGCAACTATCCTTTACTTGGCCCCTTTAAAAAAAGGAATAATAACCCAGCAACTCTTTTTCTGTCCTACTTTAAAACCTTAATCTATGAATTTGCTGAGCTCAGATGAGATTTTATCTAGGCCTCCCTTGAAATCATCTCGTCTTTATCCAGCCAAACGGAAACCATCTCTTTTGTACAAGAAGCCTTCCTCTACCTACAATAACCCACTTCAGACAATTAAGAAGGGATTAAAAAAGAAATTAGAAGGAGGGAAACAGAAGCAGTCCATTTATAAATTCCCTCTGGGAGGCCAAGGCAGTATTTAAAGGGACACATACCTCACCTACAGGTGCAGACAAGAAAGAAGGGGGGAAAGGCTGACAGAAGTTATACCTAGTGGTTTGAGACTTACCATGAATGGTTATGGAATGGTGAAAACAAAACTCATGTTTCCTAACTACATTTAGAGAATGAATGGGGACTTCGTGGCATCAGTCTTTGGAACCAGAACTTGGAAAATCTCCTTTTAAAAGCTCGCATGGGCTATGCTGGTAGGGGATTCTGGGAGCTGCAATCTCCCCAAAGGGAAACATTCCCAATGGCAATGAACAACATACACTGCTCGCTTAATACTGATATTATTTAAGTGTATGTTGTAAACTTCCAGGAAAGCAGGCATTGCATGTGTGCACAGAAAGTTCTGAATTCGGACAGTGCTGACAGACTTGCCAGCTACCCTCAATTACAGCAGCTACAGCCTCTTTTTCTGCTTCTCACAGCAGCCTGATATGCAGAGTTTTGCAGCTGGAGCTTTTCTTGGCCGGATGGGAAGCAATCTCTCCTACCTCATGTCTGCAGATCAAGCTAATATTAGAAGCGCAGGGTCCAACTGGTAAAGGTGGCGACCTGCCTCAGCCCAAAGCAACTCATATATAGGGGTGGGAGGAATGCCTTCTGTAAGGACTAGAGAAGCGAAGAGAAAATTCTAGGGACTTCTTGACCCAGCCTTTTCCAAACAGGTGTTCTCCAGGTATATCAGACTATACCTCCCATCATCCTGAGGCAGCACAAGCCATTCTGCTTGGAGACTGTGGGAGCTGCAGACCAACATTTCTGCAGGGCAGAAATACACCTTAATTCTGGGAATACTTTACCATCTCAAAATCCTGCTTTTTAAAAGCACCATCTTTGGGCTGGAATTAATATGGGTTGGAAGGGTAGAAGTGGGCAAGTGAAACGGAGGCATTTTAAAAGTGGCTGAAAAAGCAGGAGGACAGGAGATGAACCTGGACTGTCGTGCCAAATTGGGATTTTGGGAGGGGAGGGTACGTTAACATAATATTCTGGGTCCCTCTGCCTCAGATTTATCTTCTTGTTATCACAGATGGAACAGTCCCCACTCCTAAAACGTCAGGAATGGGAAAAATTCACCTGTTGAATTTCTTTCTGCCATGCAAACAACTGTCCCAAATCCTGTGGATTAAAAGAGAAAAACACCCAATGGCAATGCAGTCTTTGCCAGAATGCAGTTCTGTTTTAGAGAAAAAAAATCCAAAAACCTCTTGCTGATATGCATGTCTGTCCACACACACACATGCACACGGCGTGCATAAGCTAGTTCCTTTTAACCACACATCAGCATATGACCAACCCGCTTTGACTCAGCTGATTCACAGAGGCAGTGTTCTGCTCTGCATACAGGTTGGCTTTTGTATGGGGTCAGGTTGTGCCAGTGGTGTCAGGAGCAAGAACACCAGCAGCACCGGCTGGCAGAGCTATTTCAGTTAGCTAGAAGAGCTCAAAGAATCACACCAGACAGGCCAACCTGAAAGAAGTACGGTGGCGGTGGTAAGCTGAGAAAGCCATGATCCGACGAGAGAGCAAGCGGTAAGCAGAACTTCTCAAGTCTTCCTTTTTTTGAACATCTTGGGATTATTTTTTTTTCTGGTGTTTGTTTACCCAGTTTCATGTCATTCTGAACTAGGGAAATTTTATTTTATTTTGCTTGGGGTTTCTCTTTCTGTTCTAATGCTGAAAAGCACTGCACCCTCCAAGATTTCATAGATGAAAACTAGGACAGCTGGGGCCAAGCAACATCAGAGTGTGCTCAAGATGAGAAAGGTTATTAATGAGAAGGAACAGACAAGCTAGGAGAGGCTGCAGCAGTTTGCTTTTGCCTGGGAAGGCAAAATTTTCCTCCTCTCCATCCTGTGGAGTTAATGAGTGCAAACCCCCTTAGCACTTTGAACTCAGTTTGCAGCAATAGAAGTAAGCTGGGGATAAAGGGAGAAAGTGGGAGGAAGACAGAGAAACTGGGACATTTTCAAAACAGCTGACAAAGTGGGATGACAGAGGATTAATCGAGATGGTCCCTGCCAAATTGAGACGGCTGGAAGGTATGGCTTCTCCTTCTGCATATGTGTCTTCAGAAAAAGAGAGAGGAAGCTATTGATGTTGGATTTTTATCATACTAAAGATGCAAAGGCAACACCCTAATATGGGAAATACGGTGAACTGCTGCTGAATCCCCTACCTGCCTACAGCTGAGATGCTGCTGTGGAATAGTGATCATGTAGGCAGAACATTTCAATTGCTTTTGTCCCTTAGCAAAGGCCACCTCTACACTGAGGGATGCAAGGAGGTCAGACCTTAAAAGCCAAAGAGAGAGTTTTGTAACCAGAAGGTCAGCCTGTCAGAAGTGCTCTGCCTTAAGTTCAGGAGACCGATAGAAAACTCCACAGGACTTTTGAGTTCTCTTTTATTTAATTTTGCAATGGCAAATTGTCGAGTTGCCTCACTTTGCCAGAGCTTAGAAAATAGAGGAAATAGGGATTGTGCAGGGTCAGTGCGATACTGAATGTTTTAAGTAGAGCTTACAAAAGTTATTCTTTAAAAAAAAAACTGGTCATGGATGGGGGATTCTGGAATTTGTAATCCAAAAGTCTAACTTTTTCCCAGCTTTGGTTAAGCATACACTCCAAACTGTCCCAGTTTGAAAAGGAGGACTCCAGCATACCTACAGCTTGGGACACACATAGTCTTCAACTGTACTGATGAGAGTCAATTAATTAAGTGAGAGTCCCAATTAACCCCCTGTCATTCCACTTTTTCATTTGCTTTTAAAATGTCCCAGGCTATTTCCATACCAGCCTGTTGAGGCCCCTCCCTAAATTGCAAACCCCAGGATTCCATAGGAGGTTGAAAGTGGAATAATGGCGCTATAACAGACTAGTACGGAAATGTCCCTAGTTTTTCTCCTCATCCTCTCAGTTCCTACTTTGTCCTCAGCTTACTTCACTTGCTGCAAAGGGGATTCAAAGGGCCAAAGTAGTTTAGACTCAACTCAGAAAGAGTGGGAGGGGAGGAGGAACAGAGCCATGGTCTTCCCAGCAGGGTTCTTTGGATTTTCTTCTCTTTTGGGGTTTCCCTAATCTCAGTACATATAATTCTAAGGTTTCTTTATGTCAAAGAGCATTTTTGCCTCTTCTTTCTCATCAATAACTTCTGCTCTTTTGTTATCCGGCCACACCCTTTTGCTGTTTGCCTGATGTATCCCAGTTTTTAATCTGTGAAATGCTGGATGGTATGAATTGAAGGCACACAAAAAGAACACAGCAATGGGTTTAAGCTGCCGCTCAAGAGTTGAGACATTTAATCTCCTAAAACATCTATTTTGAAGAAAACATGAGCATTCCACACACTAGATTGACATCTTTTAAAGCCACTGCAATTAATGCAGAATGCATTGAAGAATTCCACAATTAGTGGTGTCCCAGGGAAAGGAACTGGGAGGAAGTATGTGTGTGTTTCAGGCAGAGGTTCTTGGGGTTCATTCACACGATGCAATTACAGCACCATGATTCCATGTTAAATGTCATGGCAACATCTTATGGAATCCTAGGATTTGTAGGTTGGTAAGGCACTAGAGCTTTTCAGTGGAGAATTTTTCAATATCCCATGCCTACAATCTTAGGGTTTCATAGGTTGCAGCAAGGGCATATAAAGTGCTGTGATTGTACTGTGTTAAAGGGCCAAATATGGGAGAATAGAGTAGCTAGAAATCTGAAAGAGCACCACTTGTTTTCATTTGTGAAGAGATGATGTTAAAAGTCAGTCCAACTGCTCGGGACTTAATATTTTTAGACGTGCCAATGGATGACCCGACATGGGTATTCTAGCATCTTGTAGATTATGGAGTGTAATCCCAATATGAAATTTCAAGAGAGCTAAAAGAGGCAACTTTTCTGGACTACGTTTCTGGACTACTGCATTCTGGGTGTTCTAATCCAGAAAAACCTTGCCCTGCTTTGTCTTGAAGCTCTTGCCAGTCAACCAAAGGAGAAAAGGCAGTACACATTGTAATATTTGCTTTTATTTGCACCATGTTGCTGATAGGTAGATTTTAATTTTATCTATGTGTAATCCTTTATTATTCCATTCCTTATCTCTAAGCTGCTCTCTTTTGCTTAGTTAAATGCCAGCCTCCTGAGGTCTATGTAGGTTGCATAGGTCTACTTTCTTGCTGCTTTGTTTTAGCAATGTTTAATTCATAGTGTATGTGTTTGGGATGTGGTGTGTGGGGAAGCGGAGGTTCAGTAAGGCAAAGCTACTCAAAATGGTGGTCTGTGGACTGGAAGTCCTGGAAGAGTTAAATAAAGCACTGTTACCTGGCACATGGGGGTGGGGGGCAGTCCCTCTACACTGGATAGCTTAAAAAGCACTGCTATAAAGGCCCCATCACAGGATGTGGCAAGCTAAGATTGTACAACGTTTAATTGTAACGAGACAGAAAGCAGAAGTGCCTGTATTTTGATCCAGTAAGTTCAGCCCATGCACTGGACACCAAGTCAGGCAAACAGCAGGCAGACTTGATCAAGACAAGCACAAAATCTAAAAATATGTGTTTTATTGCATTTAGCCCTAAGTGATTAAAAAATGAGAGAGCACAGCAGACTGTCTGTTAGAGAAAGCACAGATTAAACCTCAAAAAAAGAAAATATACATTCTAATATGTGGAATATCTGTTTTCTAAAATCTTACTGGGTGAATTTATTTTGTCTGAAAGTAACACCCTGTGTATTTGAGGGAAAGCATTCATTGTAAGAGAACTGGACAACTAATGAAGCGCAAATAAAGTAGCTCTAAAATGCAGTGTCTCTTCTCTTTCTGAGATTTTGGGGAGGAAACCATACCTCCCAACATCTCAGAGACGAAATCCAGGACTTGTATGGTCAAGCAAGGGAATGAGGTCAAGACAGCAAAGTTTTTAATAAGGAAGAACACACAAGCTAGGAAAGGAAGGGCAAGATTCCACCTCTTCCTCTAGCCCTGCTGGATTAATTGAGTGCAAAGTACTTTTGCATTTTGAATTCAGTTTACAGCAGTGGAAGTAAGTTGAGGACAAAAGGGGAAACGGCCAGGGGGAGTGAGAAACTGGGACATTTTAGAGGCAGCAGAAAAAGTGGGACAACAGAGGATTAATCAGGACTGTTGAGGGGGGGGCGGATAGAAACAAGGAGGTGCCATTGTTTCTGGAAATTCTGTACAGCTTGAATATAGAAAATTTGACTCACAGATAGTCACATTAGATTTCAAGAGACCCTTGGTTCAGAAGCATGGCATTTTAAAAAGCCTAATTATCATTAATTTATTGTGGAATGTATAGTGCTTCTGACACAGAGGCAATATTCACTCCTTAAAAGTTGATGTAAACAAGCTCCATACCCCAAAATCACTAAAAGACTTTTCCCTTCCTTTGATCAAATGGGACTTCATACAGAAAGTTTCAGAAAGTTTCGGAATTAAATCAGGAGAGAGCTAGGTCTCTCTCCAACACTTGGAGACCTCTAGTTCCAGCTCAAGTAAAGGAGCTGATAAACTGCAAAGAATTTTATGTGCTTGTGTGCAGCTACACAATCTACAGTATATGCATGCAAGGAAGTTGGGTAAGGGGAAGGAAGTTCCTTGATATAACTCAAGGCTTCCAAATACTGCCCATGGATGGCTGGTTTATTTTCAGATGTACCCAAAGGCACAGGGGAAGGGAGCTCTGAGATGAGGAAATGCAGAGGACTCAGTTTTTTAATTCTGTTTTTGGGGGGGGGGCAGGGTTGGGTGAAGTTACAATTAGCAAAACACCAGGGTAAGTACTCAAAATTTTTATTTACCCTTTGATGAGACGACCATGCCGATATCCTCTTATTTCACAGATGAAAACTGGGACATGTGTAACCAAGCAAAATCAGAGCGAGGTGCAGATGGCAGAAGGTATTCCTGGGGAAGAACAGACAAGCTAGAAAAGGCTGTAACAGTTTGCTTTTGCTTAAGTCTACAGGGGAGGGCAAGATTCTGCTTCCTTCTCTCCCTCCCCAGTTAATTGACTGCAAATTGTTTTGACACTTTGAACTCAGTTTGAAGCAAATGAAGTAAGCTGATGGGGAAGGGGGGAAGGGAGAGGAGACGGAGAGAAACTAGGACATCTTAAAAAAACAGGTGGAAAATGAGATGACATGGAATTAATTGGGACTTTCCCTGCCACACTGGGACAGTTGGACCATATGTATGCCCAAAGTGTAGGTCAAGGTGGAGCCTAATCTTTTTAGCTTGAGTTAGTGGTAGAGTTTGTGGGCCGAAAGAAGTCTCCACCAAAAGTGTTCTATAGTTAGCCCTCCACATCTGCAGGTTTCACTTGTGTGGATTTGATTATTCACAGATTATTTGCTGTCACCTCTGCTGCCTCCCGATGCCATTTTTAATAGGGACTACAAGTCTCATGAGACTCAGAAACCGCGAACGAGGCTTGCAAGCCCCTATTAAAAATTATGTGGGGCAGCAATGAAGGGGTCAGTCAGCCCCACCAACCCCCCACTTCTGCCTTGGGAAGGAACCCTGATGCCTCCGAAGGAATCCACAGTGGGTTGAATATGATGATCATACTTTTTGTGTGTGTGTTAAATATGGTTTGGGAGGGTCTAGAGTTATTCACCATTTTTTCACTTTCACAAGGGTCATGTGCCCCTAACCCTAGTAAATGTGGAGGGATGAATGTATTTGATTTTTTAAAATACTAATTCTTTACAATTCATCACTCATATTGCGCCAGGGTAATTGTGGCCATTGGGCACCTAAACACACAGAGCATCTGACATTTGTTAAGGTGTTTCAGCCATAAGGACTAGAACCTTGCCTTGGAGGTTGGATGCAGGCAGAATGCAGTGCTTGTAACATAGAATTTGTGGCGTGAGGGTAATAAAAGAACAGTATAAGTTGAGGGCTTATGAGAATGATCTTGTGATAATGACACAAAATTCATTTGATTCAATGAAGGTTCTTTTGGGGGAAAAAGAGGTTTGGGACATGCTTTGGGTTTAAAGTGAGCTGCAATAAAGCAAAACTGTTGACAAAAAACATGACTTTGGAGGAGAAAGATCAATTAACTGCTCTTTCTGATTTTAAAGTGGAAAAAAGGCATTAAATATCTGGCAGTTACAATTACGAAGAACAATAGCCCAGTGTTTCCAAATAACCATGAAAAAGTTTGGAAAGAAAAAATTAGAAAAGTTACAGTTATCCCTTTTGGGGAGAACTGCAGTAATAAAAGCAAGCATTTTGTCAAGGCTTTTAATTTACTTCCAGATGATCTCCGTCATAAGAAATGCAATACCCGTTGTACAGTAGCAGAAAGAAATTTCCAAATTTGTTTGGCAGGCAAGGAAGCCCAGAATAAAACTTAAAACATTGTATGATGCTAAAGAAAGGGGTGATCTGAAAATGCCTAATACTAAGCTGTATTATGAGGCCTGTTGTTTTACATGGTTGAAGGAATAAATATTGCTTAGAGATAAGAGACTCTTGCAACTTAAAAGTCATGATTTAATAGCACCATGACACCCAAATATTAAATCATGACTTTTAAGTTGCAAGAGTCTCTTATCTCTAAGTAATGTTTATTTAAATTTAATGTAAAAAATTAAATGTATTTAAATTTAATTTTAAAAAATCACTGCAGAGTCTTCCCTGCACATTTGCGGGTCTGACCTTCATTAATTTGATTATTCACAAGGCACATGCATGCCTCCCTCACCACAATTTTTCACCTCCGCTTCCCTTTCACAGGCAAAAAACAAGGGAATGGGAGGGGGAGCAGCACAAGTGGAAAAGGAAGGTTCACACGTGCCTCTCCCCCATTGGTGCTATCTGCCACTCTATTCCACGTGGCCATACCTCCCCTTGGGTCTACTCATCCAGTGAGATAGTCTTTCCATCCAGATTTCTGTCCCCCTGGATGTGTTTGGATTGCAGGTCCCATCATCCTCAGACACTAAGGGAAGCTTGTGTCCTACATATACTTAAGCACTTGCCATGTTTCCAGCCTTTTACTCTGTTTTGTTGGAGGACGGACACAACAGCTGCAACAGATTTGTCTCTGAATCTTCTTCCTATGACTTATTTTATCATACCCTTCAACTTTCCTGTTTGGCCAAAGACTGTCCCTATTTATCATCTGCCATCCCACTTTCTCTGCTGCTTTTAAAATGTTCCGGTTTCTCTTCTTTTCTCCCACTTCCTTCCTTGTTATTTTTTCCCCATTGTTGCAAACTGAGTTCAAAGAGCAAAAGTAGTTGTATTGAATTAACTCAGCAAAGGGGAGGAGAAGAGATGGAGTGGAGTCATTTGGGTTTTCCCCTTTTTTTCAGGGTTTCTTAAACTCAGTCTATAAATTCCAGGATTTCTCTGCTTAAAATAGGACTCTTGTGTGTTTTTCATTAATAACGTTTACCCTCTTGTTAGTCTGGTCACAAACATTTGACCACACTCGAATGTAGCTTGGCCATGTGTGTCCTAGTTTTCATCACTGAAATGTTGGGCAATTGATAAACCTCTCTTTTTGCAGGAAATTACGAGCCGAAGCTCCCAGCATGGCTGACACAGGCACTATCCCAGGCAGTGGCAAGATCTATCGGCGAAAGAGCAGAAGGCGCATGACCTGCCCAAACCCCAGGGAAATCAACCAGGCCTTAGCCTCCCTCACCCTGGGAGAACTGAACCGGTCGTGTACTCTGGAGGAGTTGGTTGAGAAATGCCTTCGCTCTTTTGGTAATTTGTCTGTGGCCAGGTTTGGGGGAGAGGGGGAGCCACAGGATTGGGGCCATTTGCATGGACATTTCACCTATGGGTGTTGTGACTTGATTTTGCAAATCAGCCTGGGAATGATCCAGGTACTGAGTGGGAAAAGCCTTATTGGGTACCACTTTCCCCTTAAAGGAGTGATGGGCTCTCCAGATGTCTAGGTGCTCCATCTCATCAGACACAAATTAAATAGCGAGTGGTTAGAGATAATGGGGCCTGAAGTACAATATTGGCTGAAGAGCCACAGGTTCCCTAGCTGTGCCTTAACATTTGGCCATAGAGAGAGAATATCTGGCTAGCTTGTGGTTCACCTCACATACCTGTTAGCTTTGAGCCATCATGGTATAGAAGATGAAAGGAAAAAGAGAACTTCTCTCAAGTAAAATTAGCCCTTTGTAATATCAATGTATATCAGGTGCTGTAGGCTGTATTTCAGAGGGAGGGACTGGCATATTCCTTGCCTAAGAAAAGGCTATGAAATTCCTGGGGCTGCTGTAAGTTGACAAGTGGCTTGAAGGTACATACACACACGTATAATATCATGGAAGAGCCAGCATGGTGTGCGTTTTGTCAGACTCCAGGAGACCAGGGTTGAAATCTCAGCTCAGCCATGGAAATCCACTGTGTAAACTTGCATAAGTCACACCTTTTCAGCCTTTGAGGAGAGCAACGGCAAACCCTCTCTGAACATATCTTGCCAAGAAAATCCTGTTTTTAGAACCAAGGTAGTACAGTGGGCCCTCTCTCTAGGCAACTTCCAGATCTAGTAATTTAAGCAATTGCAAAGTTTTGCAGTCTACAGTGGACCTTCCTTATCTGTGGGTTTCACTTTCACAGATTTGATTACAGTTAACCCTCCACATTTGCGGGTTCCACTTTTGCAGATTTGATTGTTCACAGATTATTTGCTGTCACCTCTGCTGCCTCCCTATGCCATTTTTAATAGGGATTGCAAGCCCTGTGAGACTGAGAAACTGTGAACGAGGCTTGTAAATCCATATATTGAAAATGGTGTGGGGCAGCAGTGGAAGTGGCAGTAATCCCCACACTTCTGCCTTGCAAAGGAACCCTGATGCCTCAAAGAAATCCACAGTGGGTTGAATATGGTGATCATCCTTTTGTGTGTGCGTTAAATATGGTTTGGGAGATGCTAGAGTTATTCACAGTTTTTCCACTTTCACGGACGTCCTGTGCCCCAAACCTGAGCGAATGTGGAGGGATGACTGTATTTCCAAATTTCTCCAGCCCCTGCCCCTCTACCTCAGGTGTTTCTTTTCCAGGGGAACCTTCTGTTTTGGCAGATCCGATTAAGCTGCACTGCCCTTTTAAAACTGCCTCTGGTCCTCCTCTTCCTCCCTCACAAGCCACTACCTAAGACAGATTGCTGCCCAATTTCTCAGCACCACAAACGCTCTCCCAGTGTCTCCCATACACCCAAGGGAGGAGACAGGCAAGAAAGAGGAATTAAAGTACCATCATGATGGCCCACCACCTTCCCCTCTCTTTTCCCTGACCTGGTGTGGACCCTGGGTGCCTGTTCTCCCCACCATGCCTCCCCGCCTTTCCCATAAGCACACATACACATTTTGATATTTGTGATTTTCCAACTTTTTCAGGGATCCCAAGCCCCTAACCCCAGCAGATGTGGAAGGCCGACTGTATACTTAAATTGGTGGCAATCTGTGTGAGGATGCACTGAAGCATCACTGCCATATGGGACATGAGCATGCACATTTTTCCTGTTCACAAAGTGTCTTGGAATGGCACCTCTGGAGATATGAAGGGTCCCCTGTATAAAGGTTTGAGTGTTGGATTAGGACCTTGAGAGACCAGGGTTCAAATCCCTTCTCACCCATGGAAACCCACTAAGTGACCTTCGGTAGGACATAGTCTGTCAGCCTAAGGCAATGGCAAATCTCTCCCAAATAAATCTTGCCAAGAAAACGTTAGGATAAGGTTGCTGTACGTCAGACTTGATTTGAAAGCACATAATGACAATAACTGTCAGTTTATTGCTCCTTATACCACAATACTCCCTCTGGCAGAGAATTGTCAATCAGAAATGTTGCTGACTATTAAGAAAATAGGCAACGGATTTGGATGTCCTTAACTGTAATGTACTTTAGATAACAAATTATTTAATGAGACCAAGGCTGTTGAATCTTGGAACAGGATCAGGGGAGAGAGATCCACATGCCTTAAGACTGTCCAAGATCTGGTGCTATTTATAGACTCATAAAGTTGGAAGGTACCCCAGGGCTCATCTAGTCCAATCCTGCCCCAGTGCAAGAGTCTACTGTTAAAGTATCCCTGACAGGAGGCCACCTAATCTCTGTTTAAATTTCTCCAACAAAGCAGAGTCTGTTCCACTGTCAATCAGCTCTTACCCTCAGGAGATTCTTCCTAATGTTTAACCAGAATCGCCTTTCTTGTCATTTGAATCCACTGGTACAGGCCATATCCTCCAGAAGAGCAGAAAACATTCTTCATTTCTACTTCTGACAAGCCTTCTTCCTTTCCATTTTGCTACCCCGTTCTACTTCCTTTTGTCTGCAAATAAAATCAGCTTAACGCTTTCCCTCCTCCTCTAGATTTGGACGGGAACCTGTGCACCAGCGACTTCATGGTAAATATGACATTAACAGTCCACAGTTGGGTGGTCCCGTCTGCAGAGTTGGCACGACATCTCCTGATTTTATATCCTTTTGGAGTGGGTAACTCTGCATTGTTTTGGGAATAACACCTCACCAGTGTAATGGCATTCTCAGTATGCAGTCTCTGGGCACACAATTTCAGGTCTTAATCCAACAAGGCTTCCTGCTACATCCCTCAATCAACTTAAGATGGATAGCTTTTTAAAAATGACATTATATTGCAATCTTATACTGGTTTTAAAAAGCTGTTCTAATACGTGCAGCTTACCCCAAAGGGCTCTGGGAATTTTAGTTTTCTGCCAGGGGTAACGATTCCCTACTGAAAGTTTCATAGTCCTCTGTGGAACTTCAGTAACCCCTACAGAATCACATTTCCTTTCCAAAGATGTAACCAGACTGCACAATTACAGCAATTTGATATCACTTTAACTGTCATGGCTCCGTTCCATAGAATCCTGGGATTTGTAGTCTGATGTGGTACTTAGAATTCTCTGGTACACTCTCCTGAACTACAGCTCTAGAGCTCTCTGACAGACACCAAACTACAAATCCTACAGGGCAGAGCCATGTAGTTAAAGTGTTATCAAAGCACTGTCATTGTGTAATATGAATACCCCCTAGGAGAACCAGGAGTATATATTGTTATTGCAGTCCTATGCTACTTAGAATAGCCATTGCTCCATCCTATAGAATCTTGGGATCTGTAGTTGGATGAGGTACCTAGACTTCTCTGTCACAGAGCTTCTAAGTCCAAGGGTTGTTGGACTGCAAGTCCCACTGGCCCTAGTCAGTATAGTCAATGGTGAGAAATGCTAGGAGTTGTGGTCCAAAAGCATCTGGAAGCCCACAGGATTCTCACCTCTGTCTTAGAGTTCAGTTCCTAGTAACTCTGGAACAAGGAAAGGAGATTATAGCAAGGTGGTGGGTCCTTTGCTTTGTTGAGCAGCTTTGAGAGGGACGATACCTTAACTCAACTTGCTACATACCAACAAACGGCCAAGGAAAAGATGCAGGAGCGCCAGCTGAGGATCTGTCACTTCATCCGGTCTGAATTCTTTTCCTCCCCACCTTTCCTGGCCAGGGCAGGGGTGGCAAAATACCATATTGGGGTCTGTGGGCTGGGATTTTTTACCCCCAACTCCACCTTCCCCAACATAGTTCATTCCCAAGTATGAAAAAGATACCTATTGATATAAAAGGAAACCCTTCTTTCAGTCCTACCATCTTCTCAGGTATGTTTGGTGGGAACACTAAGGGCCTTCTTAGTGGTTGCCCCTACACTCTGGAACTCCCTTTCCAGGGAGGCTCTCTCCTTTCCGTCTTGCTGTTGTCAAGTGAAGAGTTTGCCATGCCATGCCAGCAGGTGTTTGGGAACTGATGGCTTTATACATTGGGCTTTTCCGTTTATATGCTGTACTGTTTTTAATCTATGTTTTTAAAGTCATGATTTAATTCCATAGACAGTTTAATACTGTTTTAATCTTAACTTTTCTTATCTTTTTAGCCACATGTGATTTTACTTGTATCTCTTTTTGTTCTGTAAGCTGCTTTGAGTTCCCAGGAACAATACTTTACCATTTAAATATAGTAAGCTATGCTCCTCCCAGAACAGATCGCAAACCACTTCCAGTTTTGTTTTGTTCACTTTGGGGCATTGTTGGCATCCTGTAAAGC
The DNA here is from genome assembly GCA_948474755.1 of Ctenosaura bakeri. Classification (NCBI taxonomy): domain Eukaryota; kingdom Metazoa; phylum Chordata; class Lepidosauria; order Squamata; family Iguanidae; genus Ctenosaura; species Ctenosaura bakeri. The sequence continues at coordinate 36,166 of CAOLHI010003718.1, read as the reverse complement.
CCCTGAAGATGCTGCCCACTGGGCCAAAAACTTTCCTCCAGTGCACCAAAGTTCCTCACCTGTGGTGTGGGGAGTGGACTTCACAGCAGCTCCCATGCCCTCCAACATTACAGAGATTAAAACTTGGATGCATGTGGCCCAGCGCCATCAGTGTGTGGTCAGCAGTTATTAGTGGAAGAAAACACAGGCAAGGAGAGTTTGTAGCTGTTTGCTCTTACCTGAGCCTACTGGGAAGGGTAAGGCTATACCCATTCCTGTTCTCTCCCTACACAGAGTTAACTGAGTGCAAAATATTTTTGCACTTTGGACTTAGTTTGCAGCAATTAAAATATGCTGAAGACAAAGGTGGAAAGTAGGAGGAGGAGAGATAAATTCAGACACTTTAAAGGCAGCTGAAAAAGTGGGGTGGGGTGCCCAAGGAATATCAGGATTGCCCCCTGTCAATTCGAGACAGTTGGAAGGTGTGAGCCCCAGGCTGAATCTCTGCCTTTGGCTTCAGGTATTGGCTCATCAATTATCCTGAAGCCTTCCACCTGGATCCACACTTGGAGGAGGCTATTGGTGAGATTCTGGAGATGGTGAAGAAAGAAGGACATAAGGAATGCTGCCATCTGCTTGACACATCTAGCGTGTGAGTCTCATTTCTCACTAGATTTCAGGAAGGAACCTAGAAGACCAGCTTCTCTCCACCTGCAGGCTGATCCATTTCTCCATACATTCCCTTGAGATTAGCCTCCAATCTGGAAACCATAGCTTATGGTTCTAGGTACACTTTCTCAAAGTGGAACATGAATATGTAGCAGAAATGTGGTAGAAAGCTCAGCTTCTACCATATTTCAAGGGGTGAAACCTGGCGCTGAAAAATCAGGGAGGGAAAATTCTCTTTTTTGGACTTGTGGACTTGACAGTTCTCAGAATCTCCTAGCAGCAAGGCTGGTTATGACCCAAAAAGGTAACTTATTCTGCTTCTAAGGCTGAGATGACCACCCCCAACATTCAGGGCCACTGCTTTGCTAATTCATCTACCACGTTCCCCAGAACCTTCTGGATTGTCAGGCAAGAGTTTCAATGAGCATGCAAAGGGATTTTCAAGTCCAGTACCTAACTGAGCTTTCTAATCTTGCTTTCTTCTCTAGAGTGACCCATACCTGGAACCGTTCTCTTAGTTGTCAAAGCAGCCCTGGTTGCAGCAAGAAGCGAAAGGTCTCACTGCTTTTTGATCACCTTGATGCAGGCGAGTTAGCCAGCCACCTGAGCTACCTGGAGTTCAAAGCCTTCTGCCGCCTCTCGGTAGGGACCGCAGCAGGGTCTGTAAAATCGGGGCTGAGGTATGGATATAAGAGCTATTAGGAACTAGATGTTTCGGACTACAACCCGTGAGGAGTGTAGCTACAGGGTTGGAGGCAAAATAAGGCCATTTTCCCTCAAAAGAAGAATTCTGCCCAGACTGGAGTAGTGGCTCAAGTTTTGGACTGGGACAATTGGAGAGTCATGGCTGGACTAGGACTCTGGGAGACCAGAGTTCAAATCCCCACTCCATTTGGAAACCCATTGGGTGACCTTGGTCAAGTCATACTCTTTCAGCCTTAGAAGAAAAAAGAGATGGCAAACTTCCTCTGAAGAAATCTTGCCAAAAGAAAACCCTATTTTTTCAGAGCCAGAAGGGTGTCATGGTTTTGAGTGTTGGACTAAGACTACAGGAGACCAGAGTTTGAATCCCTCCTTGGCCATAAATCCCCCAAGGTGTCCTTAGGCAAGTCACAATCTGTCAGCTTCAGAGGAAGGCAGGAACAAATCTCGTCTAAAGGAATCTTGTCAAGAAAACTCCATGATAGGTTCACCAGTCACTGTAAGTCAGAAACAATTTGAAGGCACACAACAGCAAGGCAGGTGTAATTTGGACCTGTGCCAGTGTAAGCTACCAAAAGGACTCTGGTCTCCCAAAAGAAATTTTTAAATCTCTATTTATGACTCTTCAATAGAGGTGTTATTGATCATCACTTCTTTAGCCTTTCTGGGTGAAAAACACCTTCGCCACTCTTCTACAAAAACTCTCACGGATGCTAAGTGGTTTTTAAAACACTCCACTCCAGTGGGCGTTAGAGCCACCCACCCTGTCTGCCTATCCTTCTTTGGTCAACTTTTTCTTTGTGGCTGTTGTAGTGCATCAAGATACTCCAAATCAGAATGTACATCTAACAGCTGCAAAGTTATTACCTATCAAATGGCACACTTGTCACTCCCCTCAACATGAAGATGACGCTTGCTTTCTTGAGGGGGATTCCATATCAAACCAGAAACCAGTGTTTGCTTTGTTTTACTTTCCCTATCTGATACAGACAGCTAGTACTGAATTCAGCCATCAGTCTGGGGATGGGAGAAGAATGTTGCCTCCCTTTGCAGTGCCAAAACTTAGAACTAGCCAGCTTCCTGCCTGTTTGGGAAGTTTCCCATGTCAGTGAGGTGAGAAATCCACTCCCATGTTTTAATCTAGACTTTAAAAGAGCTCTCCATGGTGCTGAACTCTATTCCTAAATAGGCTAAGCAGCATAAAAGCCTCTTTTAAGGGTAGCCAGACTCTGGAATGGATTCACTGTTCCACTTGCATGGGAGCTACCAGCCACCACTGCTCCTGCCACAACATCAAACCCTACTGTTGGAAAAGGAGGACATTTGCCACCAGATTGTACAGAGTTCCGTATAATAAGTTATTAGGTCACTGTAATGGGTATGCCGGCTGAGGGATTCTGAAAGCTGAGGTTCCAGAAAGTATCTTTTCTACTGCTACATGAGTGAAAAATGTCAATGGGGAGCCTGCCATGCCATGACAAAGGAGAGGTGGATGGGGTGGAATATGTGTGTCATATTTGGGACAGAGGAGGGAGCACCTTAGATTTCAGAGCATAAGTTCCTACCCTCTTAGTAGTTTCAAAGACAGGATAATTCCTCTCTTCTTGGTGTGTACAAATCATCATAGTAATTCCAAATCTAGACAAATTGGTAGGGTCTCTAGCTAAGTGCAAGTATAAAGAGAAAGCAATTGGAGTAAGGAAATTATAAAATGATAGGCATCAGGGAAGGCCAGAAGGGGGAAAGCTGAAGGACTCCCCTGCATGCTAGATTAGGCCCATGGTTCCTCATCCTTGATGCACTGGAAGGGTCATCAAAGTGCACCCTTTGGGCCACATGTGGTTCCTGGGGTCATTTTTGTGGCCCTCAGGGTCAACATTTTTTTGTTGCCAGATATCTCCAGATACCCTCTACTGGGCATAAAACATCCCAATTCCTGACCCATTTGAAAGTCAGGAAAGGCTCTATAAAACAAAAACAAACAAAAAACAGGAAGTAAACAAGAAACGACTTCCAGTCACTTTCTGTTGTAAAAAAAGGAAGCCCTCTTGCCCCCCCCCATGACAAAATGTCCTGCAACACGCCATAGAGAGTGTTTGGGGACAAAAATTGAAACTTTTGTGAGAGATGTGTGGTAGGGGGTATACCCTTCCAGCTTCTCTTGTGGAGATAATGCAGAACTTCTGTCCCTTTAATAATTATATAGAAGAAGGAATTTCAGCAGATGTTGCTTGTTAGCTGGTTGTGTGGCAAGCAACACCTGCTAAAATGCTACACACCCACTAAGGGTTCAGGACCCCTTCTCCACTTTTCACCCTGGTAACCCAAACTAAGTCATTAATCCAGACTTATCTCCAAATTGCAGCAGTCTATTTGGGATGCTGGAATGAACAAGAGGTGTGTGAAAATAGTTTGTTTAAAGAGGTCTGATCCAGAAAGCCATCTTTTCACTGTATTACTCTTATGTATTGGGCAGTACCTGGACTTCCAGAATTATGTACTCCGTGGGTCAGTGCGTGGCAGTTCATCGCTGGAACGTGCAATCACCTTGTGCAACAGCATCTCCCAGTGGGTTCAGGTCATGATCCTCAACAGGCCTACGCCCCAACAGCGAGCTGAAGTCTTCACGAAGTTCATCCGAGTTACTCAGGTAAGGATGCCAATTGCAGTGGATGACTTTCCCGGAAGAGAAAAATGAGAGATGGAGTTAGGAACTGAGTCAACTGAGAATGATGAGGGATCTCAGAGAAACCAAGTCCTTTGAGGAACAGCAGAAAAGGCTGACATGCCTCCAACATTTCACAGATGAAAACAGGGACACGTGTGGCTGAGCAACATCAGAGTGTGATCAAGATGGGGCTGGGTATAAATAATAATATGAATTACTGCTAATAATAGTAATTCCTAGCAATGGATCTAAAAACAACCCCTCTTCATCTAAAACAGCTTATGTGTGTAGTTTAATTAGAACCCTATAGATTCCTGACTTCCTCCCAGATAAGTGGTTATATCATGGCCAAGTGGGGAACTGAACACTGGTCTCCAAGGTCAGAGTCCAGTGCTCAAACTGCTAAACTCTTTTGCTCTCACTCTATAGATTAGTGCTACTCCAAGTGGTGGTTTCTGAGCTGCTGGCTGTTGTTCCACAGTAAGTTTCCAGGAAACAAAGAAATAGTTGTTATCAACAGGCACAGATATAGTCCCTGATATGGTGGTGGTGGGGAAAGCCTGCCGATCTGCCACATCAGATAGCTCAAGAAACACCTACTGTAGCTAAACTGAAACCCTGATAGTGGTGTTGTGCCCATGCATTTGGAGGCTACAGGAATGGGGTCCTCTGAGCACATTCAAAGTACATTCTATCTGAGACTCACACCAAGTCTCTCTACCACATGTCTGCAATAAGACCTAGAAGGAGAATTAAATCCTGGCAGATTAAGAATTGGGAGAGGGCACTGCTAATTTATTTATTTTTTTTAGAAGTGAGCTTCCATAAAATCTTTGAAGAATAATGGCGTTTTCACCTTAGCATTCCTACAAACGTCTTGCTCCTGTTCCATTTTACCCCTCTTGAGTTCTTTCCCCCCATTTCATTGCAGAAATTAAGACAATTGCAGAACTTCAGCACCTTGATGGCAGTTGTGGGAGGGCTCTGCCACAGCACCATCGCTCGCCTCAAGGACACCCATGCGCTCCTCCCCTCTGATGTCACAAAGGTAGGGGACTGGTGAGTTATGCCTGGGGTAGGGGGGCAAGAGTTTTAGCCCCAAAGCAGAAACAGAGGGGGCTAATCTTCTTAACAGCTGTATACTGTGCTGCCCAAAGTCATCAGGTGTGGTAGCCAAAATGACACCTGGCTTTCTCTTGGAAGCCATTTTGAAAGCTATTTCCCTGCAGAGACAAGACACCAAGGTAGATTTATCAGATCAGGACTATCTCAGATCATGAGACTTTATGGCCAAAACCTGAGACCTAGGGGTGACCCAAGGTAATGTAACAAGCAGCAACCCTAGTGATATCATTAGGCAGAGAATATGCCATTTAAATTTTTTAAAAACTCAAGTCTAACAAATGAGAAATACATACATATGCACACATGCATACTTTCTTTTCAAGGCAATTCTCTTGCCCTGAGATTCCTCCCTCTCACCCTGAGGACTGGAGAAGAGGGTCCAGGCCCTGAGACCTGATGCCTGTATATCTGGGGCATCCCTCCCTCCATACCAACTGTGATCTCTCAGACAAGGCTTTCCCCCCCCCCCATCCCTGCATAGACACTGTCGGAAATGACAGAGCTGCTTTCGTCGAGTGGAAATTATGGATCTTACCGACGGGCGTATGCGGATTGTGACGGCTTCAAGATTCCCATTGTGGGCGTCCATCTCAAGGATCTGGTGATGTTGCATGAGGCCATGCCGGATCGCGTGGAAGGTGGGAAACTCAACCTAAGCAAGCTGCAGAGCCTGTACGAGCCAGCACGGGAACTCAAGATGCTTCAACAAGCCCACCCGCCGTTCCAAGCCAACAAGGATCTCGTCCGCCTGCTCACTGTGAGAGACGTTCTTTCATGGAGAAGAACAGTGGTGATGTTTTGGGGCTCTTTCACCCTACACAATTGTACCACTACAATTCCATTTAAACTGCCATGGCTTCATCTTATGGATCCTTGAGATTTGTAGCTTTCATAAGGTATTTAGAATTCTTTGTTGGAGAGCTCTACTCAAAGTGCTGGTCCCAGGAGGACCTGAGCTGTTGGCCACTGGTCCCTGCTAAATTTCCAGGAGGGAAAGAAACCAACTATAGCCTATGGGCACAAATGTGGTGCCTGTCCTAGTATCACACTGTGACAAAATAATTGTGGGTTCAAGTCCCACCAGAGTCACCCGGATGACTGCAACTGTGGGTTCAAGTCCCACCTGCGTCACTGGAAATCCTAACAATTTTTTTTAGTGAGTTCAAGTCCCGCTTGACTTGGTGCCAACAAAGCCACAGACTTCTGTATCCCAGGAATCTATAGGATGCAGCCATGGCAGTTAAAGTGCTAAAATTATGCATTGTGAAAGGACCCAGGGTGTGCTCGAACTGTTCCATGGGCTATTATTTTGGCTGCTTCAGTGCTGGGGCCCTTTGAAACAGCCTTTAGGGTCAACACCAACACTCAGAGGATATTTTTGTGGGGTTTTGTGGGTCCGAATTCCATCTCTGAGGGAGCGGTTGTGGGAGCAAGGGCCACACAGGCCCCTTTCCAAGGGTTGTTTGATTCTCACCCCTGAACGAAGCCAATAGAGGCCACCATGAAGAGTACAAAGCACAAAGGGAAAAGCTGAGTACTAGGAAATTGCATAATTTAGGAACTGCTTGTGACGTGAAGCAGGATGCGAGTCTGTGACAGTCAGCAACCCCGGCGAGTGTGTGCGTGTGTGAGGAAAACGGAGCCACAAACACCATGTTGTGGAGCAACCACCTCACTCACAGAGTACCCTGTCTTCTGCCCCACCTAGCAATGGGTTCTTGGGTGACTCAGTCACCACAGTCTCTGGGTTGCTTAGCAACTACTACTACTACTACCGGGAAATTGAGCCGTAAACATTGCAGGGCCCCGTCACTATGACAGAAAGAGTAGCACGTCCCAACCACGCTCAACGGGGGTTTTCCTTCCCTTCGTTTCTCCACCTGCTCGGCACTGTGTGTGTTGCCTAGCAACCGCCACTGTTGGAGGGCCGAGGAGCCCCACGGCCTACATGATGCTCAGCAGCCAAAGTAGAGGGACACACTTATTCCTCAGGGCCGGCCCTACCATTAGGGAGAGTGAAGTGGCCACCTCAGGCAGCAGATTTTGGGTGCCATGAAAGGGCCACAAATTCTTAGCAGTTTAATTTTTTATTGCATTTTTACTGCGGGGGGTGGGGTTATGCGAGTGTTCCTGTGCCAAAATAATTGACCAAACTCTGGGTGCTATTTACCTCGAGGCCACCATTTTCTGTTTCCCCTCAGACGACAAAATGGATTGGGCTGGCCATGGTGTTTTCATAGGTTCTAGCCTCACCACTGCTTCAGGTCAGAGCATACTGAATGGGGATGTAATTGGCCATGAGACCAGACCACCTACCGGGTCTACCATTAGATGTTCCCTGATTGTGGATAATAATGGAACCCTCAGTTTCTGGATACAGAGGCCATTTCCACACTAGGCTGTTATAGTGCTCTTATTATGTATAGACATGTATCGAAACACATGCTATTTGTAAGTTGTTCGCCGCCTCAATCCATATGGAGAGGCGGGATACAAATAAATAAATTAAATAATAATAATAATAATAATAATAATAATAATAATAATAATAATAATAATAATTCCACTTTCAACATCCTAGGGAATCCTGGGGTTTGCAGTTTAGGGAGGGACTTTGAGGCTCCTCCCTAAACTGCAAACCCCAGGTCCCTGGGATGTTGAAAGTGGAACAATATAGCACTAGTGCGGAAATGGCCAAAGAATATGATATAGCCTAGGTTAGTGTTCACATATGACAGGGCTTTTTCTCTGTAGCAGCACCCCAACTTTGGAACGTCCCACCAAGGAAACTTAGGGGCCCTCCATCTGGTTCTGAGCCTTCAGCAAGCTCTGTTGTTGCATGTGGCCCTTTGCATTTGAAACCACTCTTTTTTGTTTGTTTGTTTGAAAGTTGTTTTTAATCTGTTTTTAGATTGTTTCTAAAAGTACTTCAAAGTATTTTAATATGTTTTTAAAGCTTTTATCTCTGCATTGCATTGTTTCAAATGTGTTTACCTGTTGTGCATCGCCTCAGGGAGCCTGGTGGACTTTTTTGTTGTTTGCTGTCGGGGCAGCTTTGACTTACAACAATCCTATGAACTGGTCATTAACTACCCTGCTGGAATCTTGCAAACTCAGGGCAGTTTATTGATTACTTAATTGAATCAATCCACCTGTAGTGTGGTCTCCCCACCCAATTTTTCTACCACCTTCCACTTTACCAAGCTTTATCACCTTTTCCAAGGATCATGTTGTTTCATGATATATCTAAAATACAGCAGTCTCATTTTAGTCATTTTGACTTCTAGGGAAAGTTCTGTCTTCATTTGCCCAAAGGCCCCATTCATTTGTCTTCTTAGTAGTCTATAGTATCCATAGAACTCTCCTCCAGCACATTTCAAATGAGTGGATTTTCTTCCTTTCAGATTTCTTCATTGTCTGGCATTCAGTGTCACACATAGAAATCAGAAATACTATGGCCTGGATGATTCTGAGTTTTGTTATTTAACAATAGGTCTTTTACACTTGAGATCTTAATTTCTTCATCGCTGCTTTTCAAAGTCTTGGTGGGCTGGGAGGTGATATATAACTACCAGACTTGCATGTGCTTCTTTCCACTATAACTTTCTTCTGTCTCTCAGCTCTCCCTAGATCTCTACTACACAGATGAAGAGATCTATACACTTTCATATGCTCGTGAACCTCGCTGCCCAAAGACACTGGTAAGAGGATGAGTGAAGGCAATATGAGGAAATCAGAATAGTGAAAAGTCTATTTGAAGGACTCAGATCTCTTTACATTGTCGTCTTCTTTGTTGACAGCCACCTGCTCAATTCAAACCACCTATGGTGATAGAGTGGGCACCTGGAGTAGCCCCTAAACCTGACCGGATCACCATCAAGAGGCATGTCCAGGAAATGGTTGAGGTATGAGTGAATCAACCAGTGTGGAATAAGCAGGGTATAAGCTCAGGTTTTACCAGCTGTGTGGTTTTATTGATTGTTAAAACAACCTAAAATGCTTGTTGCTGTTCCAGAGGGGTATCTAGGCCAGTCCTGGACCAGTACCATATCTCCAACTATCCTGATTTGCTAGACATAGTCACAATTAATCTTCTGTCATTCCACTTTTTAATCTGATTTTTAAAATGTCCAATTTTATCTCTCCTCTTCCACTTTCCCCCTTTGTCCTCAGCTTACTTCAATTGCTACAAACTGACTTCAAAATGCAAAAACTGTTTGCACTCAGTTAACTCAGCGACGAGATAAGGTGTCAGAATCTTGCCTGTCCCAAAATGCTTCAGCAAAAACCTAGTTTATGTGTTCGTCCTCACTGATAACTTTGGCCATCTTGACCACAGTTGATGTTGCTTGGCCACCCATGCCCTGGTTTTCATCTGCAAAATTTTAGAGGGTATGCCACATTCTTACTCTGGGGATAGGTGGATTTCCCCAGATCTTTTGTGCCGCATTGTTGCATGACAACTTGGCTTGTTTCCAGGATTGTGGTCTTCAGCAAATGTCATTTTTTACTACCCTGTGGTCACCACCAAGGCTTGTGTGAAGTCATTCAGCCTGCCCACACCTGTGGCATGGTACTGCTGTCATTTGAGGGTGATGTTGTGATTTTGTGTCATGTTTTGATGCTCTTTGACCTTGGCAAAAAAGAGTAGGGCCCCCTGAACAGTTCCTTTTCCTGCTTTTCTCCTCCCCCTTCCAGTTAACACGCCTCCTTCTATGAAGGTAGAGGCTCAAATCCGGCCACTTCAACCACTTCCTTTTCTAGAAATAACGACAGGCCCTGCACGCTTGGTGGGGGGGGAGGCGGAAAAAGATACCACATACCCTTAACAGGTTTCACAGATGAGAACAGGGATATGCTTGTAAAACATATGCCTGTGCGCACAAGAAAGGGTGACTGCACATGGCTTTGTATTAAAGTCTTTGGGGCCTAATTTACTCTGAGAATGCACATGGTTTTTATACCAACATTTCACCGGTGAAAACCAGAACAAGCAACATGGCAGAAGTCATAAATGAAGAAGTGCACACAAGCTAAGAGGGCATGCAGCAGTTTGTTTTTGCCTGAACCCACTGGGAAGGACAAGACTCTATCTCCCTCTTTTTCTCTCCCCACTACTGAATTAACTGAATGCAAACAACTTTTGCAATTTGAACTCAGTTTGCAGCAATTGGAGTAAGCTGAGGACAAAGAGGGACAGTTGAAGGAGAGAAATTGGGACATTTTAAAAGCTGTTGGAAAAATAGGATGACAGAGTACAGTGGGCCCTCGGGATCCACTGGGGCTCGATTCCTGGACACCCCCTGTGGATACCAAAATTCATGGATGCTCATGTCCCCTTATATACAATGGTGTAGTAAAATGACATCCCTGATACAAAACAGCGAACAACTCAAATGTGTGCCAGAAAGAGCCTGAGGATCTGTGAAATGGCAGAAGACTAGAGCAGAGCATGCCAACATATTGGCATAGTGCTCAGCATGCAGCAAAACTAAGGTCTGCTTTTTAAAATTTTATTCAAATATTTTTGAATCATGGCTGGTTGAATCCATGGATGTAAAACCCATGGATACAGAGGGCCAATTGCAGTATGAGCAATAGGCCTTTTGGCCATGCATGCTCCATACTTATTCTCCTGCGGGGTTTTTTCCTCCTTTTCTCTCTCCCATCCTTTCCCTACCAGACTGTGTTCAAGAATTATGACCCTGAACAACGGGGATACATCTCTCAAGAGGACTTTGATACCATCTCCACCAGTTTCCCTTTCTCCTTCTATGGACTTGAAAGAGATCGGTAAGGGTTTAGCCTGTGAAAGGAGACCATTATGCTACAGCTGGGCACGAGAACCCCTTATTTTATAGGAATCCATTTAGGACAGAAGGAGGTCTTCTTTTGGGGAGCTGAGTTGCTGTCAGAGTCACCTGAGGGCAGAAGTGGATAAAGTATAGCCCTGGGGCTGCACATGGTCCCCAAGTATGTTTTTGCAACCACTGACACCTCCAGAATCTCTCTAGCAAAACAGAGAGAACCTCCAGGTGCAACAGTTTACTTTTTAAGTAGGTTTGCAAGCCCCCTCTGTACTATTTAACATTAAGAAAATACCAATTTCTGAGGAACAGAAATGGATTTCTGCCCACTTTTCTAAAAAAAATCAGTAATCCGTGCAGGTCCCAAAATCCATAAAAGTGGCCCCCAGACCTGCCACGGTTGCCTACCTCTGATTTAGGGCAAGTGGATACCCCCACTTCACAATCCCTGCAATGTGTACAGCACACCTCACATACTGCCCATACTCTAGCAAAGCAAAGGTGGCAGGGTGGTCCTACATTAGCGTTGCCAAGGTGGGCCTCCTGTCACTTCTGTCTTTTTTTCTAATAATCAGTGAGGGAGCCTGGAGCCGGGAAGAGCTGTCGGAGTACTTCATGCGGGCCTGTGCCATTGTCTCCAAACTGGGCCTTGGCTACCTGCATGATTTCCACGAAGTCACCTTCAAGAAGCCTACTTTCTGTGACAGCTGTAATGGTTTTGTAAGTTTTCAAATTTCTCTCCCTCCACCATCCAAAATGCCCACATTCCATCCATTGCACTGGCAAATGCAGTGCCAGCTTAGAGACTCTCTTTCACAATGTAAGAGTAAAGAAGGTGGAATGTAGTGGCAACAGCAATCACCAGCAGCTAGACAAGGGGACAAAAGGAACTGAGGACTCTCTTTTCCTCTGGAACCACCATCAATGCTGCCCTTACATGCATGCATATGTGCTTTCAAGTTTTCTGTTGATGCATGGCAACCCCATGAGTTTCACAGTGTCTTCTTAGGCAGGGAACACTCAGAAGTGACTTGCCATTGCCGCCTTCTGAAATATAACCTTCAGCATCTAGTCTTCCTTGGCAGTCTCCCATTCAAGCACTAACCAGGACTGACCCTGCTCAGCTTCCAAGATCAGAGCCTTCACAAAAGTGCTGTTTATCAGGAGCAAAAGCAAGCCTCTCCCAGAATGCTGTGGACATTATGCTGCCGCAATCCAATTTTTGGAATTCACCAGAAAGCTATGAGTTCAACCGGTGTTCTGTTGGCCTAGAAAACACTGAAGATGATCATTGCCAAGAATCACTGCAACTAATCTGTGAATTCTTTCTTCTCCGTATCTCTGTTCTAGCTCTGGGGAGTCTCCAAGCAGGGGTACCGATGTCGGGGTAAGCACACCCACTATTGGAAACTAAAGAGCAGTGTAGATAGGAATCACATCCTTCAATAAATAAATCCATATGCTGTTAGGCCTACAATATGTAACATACACCCTTATGCAAGTCATTTGTGGCTTCGTCTTGAATGGGGAGGAAGAATAAAGCTTTTCGCATTTGCAGATACTTCCTTGATCTTCTGGACAATTTGTATTCCTTTAAGTAAGAGGTGGGGAATTGTTTAAGGGACAGGGACCTAATTCAACCAAAAACGAGGTCATATCGGTTTTGGTTTGGCCGGTTTTGGTTTGAACTCTCCTTGAAGGTAGAAAGATAACAGCAGAAAGAGTGGTTTTAAGCTTAGCCCTTCTCTACTGTCCTCATTTCTTCTTGGAGGTTGTTTAACAAATGGTATCTACTACCAGAAGTTGCACATAAATGGGAATGCAGTTACTTTTCACTTCCTGTCTCCCAGCCCCATATGCATCTCTGAAACATAATCAAATCAGTCAGCATATCTAGGTTAGCAACAGCAGTAGCGGGAATTGTCATTTTGTTGTGTTTAGAGCCCAGCCTGTGATGTAATTTTGGGGAGAGCAGGGGCACAAACCTGCTCATCTTCTGGCACAATCACTTCTTTCTCTCCTCCTCCTGTAGACTGCGGCATGATCTGTCACAAACACTGCAAGGACCAGGTGGAAGTAGAGTGCAAGCGGCGCCTCCATTCCTGCAGCTCTGATAGCACCCTGCCCCGAATTGCCACGCCAGCAGCCGCCACAACTCATCACTTTAGCTCTGGTAAAGAGTTTACAGGCAAACATTAGAGAAACATCATGTAGCTGGGAATAGTGTTCCCAGATCTCAAGGTCCAGTTTCTCTTCTTCAGTCCTCAAGGCAGGGAGGGGGGAGGAATCTCAGGGCAAAAACACTGCCTTGAAAAGTGTGTGTATGTATAATTTTATTCATTTGTTGGACATTTTTTAAATTGGCATACTCTGTGCAAGTGCAGCTGATTCTTACTGTACCATGCTTAATGACAACAGCAGGGCTACCTCTTAGGTTCACCCCAGGTGTCACATTTGGGGCCTAAAATGTTAGGGCCTGGCACAGTCCTGACCTGGCAGCCTTAGCTGGGAAGCAGGGCATGAATGCCATTCACAGTAGCACATCCTGATTCTCCACCCAGCCACGCAACAGACCACAAGGTGTCTTAAAATGGCATGCATAAAAGTAGCACAGCGCAACCTTAACCAAATCCAGGTGTGGGCAATTGTCAAGAGGCTAAGGGTGTGTGTTAGGTCCTCCCAGGAAAGCTGAGAGAGCTACACCTCCCTCACAAAAAAAATTAAATATGTTTTGCCCCCCAATTCTCCTAAACACCTTCTAGAGGGACATTTGTGCCATCTTTTTGGGGCCTCACTTGGCTATTTTTGGAAAAGCAGCCCAGCAAAGGAGAACACAATGAAATGCTCCCAGAGGCTGTTTGGTGGATTTTTAAAAAAAATCTTTGGTGGGCCCCTATGGGTCACAAAAAACAGCCCCGGAGGCCACATGTGGTGTATACACCACTTTCCACTCCATTATATTCCACCTTCCCTCTATAGCAGCATGCAGGGAAAGGCTGATTTAGGACAAAAATTAATGGGGCAGTTCATACAGTGTCACGTCTCTCCCTCTGAAGATGTGTTCCCCTTTGAAATGAGGATGGAACTAACAAGCCAAACAGGAGCCAACTCACTGCTTCCACAAAAGACAGTAAGAGTTATTCTGAGTACACTTTACTGAGCATGTCTATTCCTCCCCATTGTAGGCTCAGAAGAAGAGGCTTTCCTCTTCCCACCAAGACGGGAGCAGGGCAGCAGCCCCCTCCCCATGCCAGTGAGCAACACAAGCAGCCAGATGAGGAAACATGCCAGCACCCAAACAGAGGCAATCAGCCCTGTGGCCAAGAGGCAAGAAGAGTCACCCACGGGGATAGGTGGCCACAGCAGGAGTCAACAGCAGCTACTGGAAAAGCTGAAGGAGCTGGAAAGGGTGAGAATATTCACTGGGGTATTCTATGCACTTCATTTTGGTGAAGAATAGTGGTGGTGTGGGATATTAGAAGTGAAGTAGAAGCACGAGGCCTGGCATTCAGATCTCCTGGCTTATTCTGGTAACTGGGGCAGTGAGGATTTTGAAAGGACAATTCAACTCTTTATAGCAGGAGTAGCCTTTACAGCAAATATCCCACTCCCTAAAAAAAAATCCCTGCCCAGTAAATGATATCAACCACTATCCCTCTGGTGAGGACACAGGAGAGAGCCTTACAGTTCATGTGTGCCCCAGATTCCAAGAACATGTGAATTAATCTGGCAAAAACACCAACTAAGTCATAGGGGCACACACAGTGGGTGAGGCTTATCAGGCTATCCTCTCTCTTCTCCTTCTCCCATAACCCATCATAGTATGGTGGTGACGACCAAATAAAGGCTTATTCTGTAAAGAGGATGAAAAGGAAAGGTGGGGCTATACATGGGGCCCTGTTGCTTTTGGCTTCTTTAGGCAGTGGGTACACTCAGCGCCTCTGTTTCCACCATCCCTGGAGACCAGGCCCCATGTGAAGCCATGCAGGTTGCAACAGTCCCCTTCTGAGACACAAGACCAGGGTCCTGAGAGGCTAGTGAGCTACCAGCACCTGTAACATGCAAGCTCTTGAGTCATATGTTAACAAGATATCTGGGGTGAAGGGAGGAATAGGCACCCTGATCACTAAACCGCTTATGGGTTGCTCTCTTGTGCAGGAAAGGGACAAGCTCATTCTTGCCAACCAGCGCCTCCAGAACCGCAACTCACAGCTGGAAGCAGAGAACAGCCGGCTGCTGAAGGAGGAAGCAACCAGCCTCCCCTCTCTCGCCTGCTGGAAGGCATGGACTGCCTGCAATAACTACAGGCCTCCCAAGCCTAACTGAACAAGAGAGACAGGAGCTCCAGGAGAGAAAGGAAATTAGCTTGCAACGTGGAAGATTTTGAGGGACTGAATAAAACCAACTATTTATTGACTGGCAGAGCCTGGAGTCAGCATTTTTGGCTTATGGGAGGAAGCAGGCTGTGGCTGCTGCTGTTGAATGCAGCTTGGCTGACCTACTCAAGCTACCTGGATTGTGTCAGCTTGCTTAAGGCACCTTGTCCAACTAATGTCCTCAGCAGAAAACTATAACAATCAACAAACACATATGGAAAGCAGACTTCCACAGAAACAGACTCTAAATGGTTGAAGAATGATGGGCTTGGGTGGGAAGGAAGAGAAGAATCCTAGAAAGGTAAAGCCTGAAGGTTGAATAGAAGGGGAAGAGAGATAACAGACACAGTAGAGAACCAGCAAAGACATCTCAATATCTCTTCCCCATTTTAGGTTGTTTCCAGCCACTCCCATCTCTGCTTTGCTCTGCATGTGGAGAGTTGGGGGAGGGCAGACTCTTTACTGCTGGGAATTGATGCAACAGAGAAGTGGCTTCATGGTGTTAAATCCAAGACCTCTTTTCATAAATTCCTTTCCAGTCTTGCTCATGTAATCCATGCCAGCCTCACCACATCTCCTATCACCTTCCTGGGAGTATCTCAACAACCTTTTTTTCAAATCCAGACCATTGCAAATTTTTAATCTGCATTTTTATTTCTCTACAACTTTGCAGAACAAGAACAAAACAGGCAGGCAGGTGTGGAAGGTGGAAAACTAAATAAAAAGTATTGCACCATTATGCAAATAGTATGGATTACAGAGTAAAATTTAATTCCAGAGTTCTATCTGGGCTAAAATGAACCCAGTTTAGCAATTTCAAGCCTGCCCACCTGCCCCTTTGAAACAGGATATTGGTGGGAAAACTGCATTAATCTTCACTACTCCAAACAAAAATGCATACAACTTTTTTTTTTAATTGCAATATGCCATTATGCAGAAAATCCATAGGATTAACAGTCTGTGGGTTTAATATTCAAAGTAATTATGTCCCCTTTCAACAACAGTCAACTGTATAGACTGATATACTGCATCAAGTTGGCAAGGTATACTGCCTGCCCAGTTCTGTGCTGTTCCTTCCACTCTGGCAGCTGTTAAGGCCTGGGTGACCCCTTTACGGCCTCCTGCTATGGACGCAGGAGAGGAGGCAACTTATAAAAAGACGATATGGCTGAAAGGGAAATGGGGATGCTGTCCCAGACGGAGCATACTTTTGTTTCCCTTCCCTTCACATCCTAGACCGGTTGTTGTTCTTTGAATTGCCTCCCTCTTTTATACCACTAGCAAAATACAGCAGGAGCCTCCTTCTGGGGCTTAAGAGTTGCCTTGAGGAAGGAGTTCTGGGCAGGACACCAAGGGTTAGAGGATAACTGTTGTGCCCCGTCAAAAAAAGACAGAGCCACATGTATTCCTGAGTTACACACATGTAAGTTACAAAAAGGGCTGTGGCTATAGTGTCCTCTGACACTTAAGGTGGTCTGAATTCTTCTTTTAAATACTGCCTCCATTAACTTCAAAAAGAAAAGGCTATCCAAACTCAAAAGCAAATTTTAAGGATAAAACCACCCTGTAAGGCCACTTTCTGCATCCTTACAGACCTATAGTTTTCCTTCTACCTGAAGCAGGTACAACTGCACCCCACCCATTAGATTTCTGTCACTTGTTGAGTGCAAATTACCTTTTTTTTTTAAAGGAAAGGTCAAATACTTAACAAATGTTTAGGAACTCCCCTTACTTTGAAAGCAACTTAACAAGAACGCATGGCACCAAATTATACAGTTGGTAACACAAACGTCTGGGTCCGACAGTTTAAACGCAAGCTTAAAAGCGAGGTGGGGGGAAACCTATGCCCATCAGAGCTGTCCTCTTAGTTGCAAATCTAAAACAATCACAGAGCTTATTTTAAAGTGGCATTCCCTCCACTGTGAGGAGAGGCAACACTGAATCGCCTTTGTGAAGCCTGATCATAGCCTACAGCCAACTGCTCATCCTGTGAAAACTGAATCTGCTTCTTCCCTTTGTACAGTTAACAAGCCACCGGACTATGCTGGAAGAGGCTGGAATTCCCTTGTCATTTTTTCTTTTTCTTGCTCCGCTTGCCCCATCGTTGGTTACCACTGCCTCCTCCCCCTTCTCGCCTTTTCTCCCATGTGGGCATAGGGGGTTCAATCTCGCCTGGACGCCCACCTCGGTCCGGAACATTACCGATCATCAGCACCTGTAGAGAGAAAGGAAGGAGTTATTTCAGGAGCTAACCACGGCAGGAGAGGAAGACGTTAAGAAGTGTAACATAACTTTTTGTTTCCAAGCAAACTATACGATTAGAAATTTGGGGACCAACAGGGACTGAGCATGGCCTCTGTTAGTCAGTGAAAGGCAGTGGATGCCTAGTTGGACTTACTTTCACAAATCACTTGGAGTCACTGTCCACTAAACAAGTTTGCAGAGTCATTGTACATCATGGGTTAGCAAATGTGGGGGTGAGGGGCCAATTTTCCCCAATACATCTCTCCCCATGGGCCACACACAGATACCTCTGTTTTCCTCTGTACTCCTTCTCAAAATGGCAACTGAGAATGACATGTAACTTCTGGTGACTGCTGTGTAATGGAACACAAAGGGAAAAGGTGGTATGGGGAGGTAATGGGAGCTGTAGGGGGTGGTCTGTTTTTATGTGTTTTCATGCATCTGAAGGATTCTGTATGGTTTTCAGGCAAAAAAAACAGCCTGAAAATCATATTGATTTTTTTTAAATGGAGAGGATCTGGAAATGGGTGCAGATTTCAAGAGCCTCAAAATTGGGGTCCAGGGGCCATGTGCAGCCCATGCTCTGCCCCCCGCACCATACATTCACGCACAGGCCTGGATACAGGGGTCTTGTCATACCCCACCTTAACTTCTGGGGCCTTGGGCATCTTTCTCTAGACACACCCTTAAACTCCTCACTTGTCCCAATTTGATATGGAGCCCTGATTAATCCTCTGCCATCCCACTTTCCTTGTTACTTTTTAAATGTCCTGGTTTCTCTCTTCTCCTTGTCTCACTTCCTCCTTTATCTTTAGCTTACTTCAACTGCTGCAAATAAAGTGCAAAAGTAGCTTGTCAACTCAGAGGGAGGAGAAGAGGTGACAGAATCTTGCCCTTCCCAGTAGACTCAGACAAAAGGAAACAGCTGCAGCCTCTCCTAGCTTATTTGTCCTTCATATTAATAACTTTTGCCCTCTTGACCACACTTTGACTTTGCTTGGCCACATGTGTCCTGGTTTTCATCTGTGAAATGCTGCAAGGTCTGTACCTTATTTATTGCACAACTGGTCTTGTCTCGTGAAGCGCCACTGCTGGTCTTGATTATGCGTGAAAAGTCCTCCCTCGCTGCCAGCAAGTGGGCAAGTGTGATCTGGGAATTGTCCAGCAGAGACTGTCTCAAAGGTTTGAAGGCCTCCATCATGGCTGTTCTATGATCCTACAGCAAGGATGAAAGGTAAAACGGAAGGGAGGCATTGGATATATATCAGAAATGAAAAAGGTAGCTTCAGGGATTTTGTCAGGGTGATGCTACCGAACTGCACTTTCTCTTCTTACCCCAGCCCTCTCAGACCAATGGAAGGATGTGACAGTGACATCAAGGCGGGTGACCATCATTTGCTTCCGGCACTGGTACTCTGTTTGCAGTGCTTTCTGGATGCCTGCCAATGTGTCCTACAGATTTTAATTGAGGTGGAAGGACAAGGAGGAGTGGGTGAAAAGTCATTCATAGAGCGCATCAATTACAAATCCACCCATCTATGAAAGTATTGGCGGGGGAAATCCATCCATGTACAACAAGTTACCCACAAAACAACACTGATCGCATGTTGCCGTACCCATTCTTCAGAGGTAAGTGGGACCTTCAGCAGGGGTGCCATCTGCTGGTGCTCAGGTGGAAGTGTAGAAAGTACCTCCAAAATCTAAGGAGGAGACCATAAGTTTAGCTGTCTGGGAAAAAGGAAAAAAAGCAATTCGCACTTTTAGGTGGAGCCAAAGCAAGGGAGGGCCAGATACAGGGAAAGATGAAGAAGAAGAGACTTCTGTCCACACAAGGCAGCGCCCCACCACCCCCATGTTTGGAAAAACTGGTTTTCAAACTTGGCACTTAGCAGGATATTTAGACTTAATACTGGAAATCAATGGAGAACTTCGCATATATTCTACTTTGGTCAGTCCTCACCTGGAACATTGTGCCCAGTTCCGGGCATGACAGTTCAAGAAGGATACTGACAAACTGGGGCATGTCCAGATGAGGGTGACCAAAACGGTAGTAGGCCCAGAAACCATGAAGCCCTATGAGGAGTGACTTAGGAAGCTGGGTATGTTTAGCTTGGAAAAGAGAAGATGGAGAAGTGGCACGACAGCCATCCTTAAATATCTGAACGGATGTCATTGAATGTATGACATCTGAATGGGCATCTTTCACAAGTGCTTTAGTTGTGTATGCCTACATGGCAGGAAGTTGGACTAGATGGCCTTGCAGTCCCTTCCAGCTCTATGATTCCATAGTCTAATGGCCTTGGCTGCATTCTGTGGAATCCTTCCAGTACTACAGAGACCAGGACAACTTCTGGCTTTTATATTATATTTTAAATCTGGTTTTCAAACTGTGTTTATGTTTTTAACAGAATGCCACCTTGGGTACTCACCATGAAGGTACATTCTGGGTTGGTAACCTTTATGTAGATTCCTCCTTTCACCAATCGAGAAAATTGTTTAATTATTATTTTAACTTTTGTAATAACAGTTTGTTTTTTGGTTGTACTTTGTTTCTAACTGGTTGTAAAGCTGCCTTGAATCTGGTGATGGGAGAAAGGTGGGATATAATTAAATAAACAAATTACCTAAGGAAGTGCCATTCACACCCCTCCCGTTCCAACCTTAGATTCTATGTCAGCCATGAGCTGATGGATGGGGCAAGTAGGATCTGGTTCTGCCATTCCCAGGGCCTGACAGATGTGGTGGATCTCACGCACGGCTTCATCTGCTCTGTCTTCTTCCTCTGGTGAGCGGGGTACTTTCTGTGCCTGGAGCCGAGCTGCCAGGAGCTCAGAGCTCAAGAAATCTGGAAATGGGTGTGGGAGGGGGCAGCACAGGGAAGACAGTTAAAATTAACATTACACATTTCATTTCTTACGTTTACATCTCGCAGACGTGCAGCACTCGACTGCTCCCAGAGAGATTAATGGAGAAAGACAAAAATCGCTTTTTAAAGAAATCACTACCTGAAGATGAAAAGCATGTAAACTTAACCCAACCTGTTTTTCCAAAAATGAAACTCAAAGGCTGTCCATAGAGTAAAAGTAATCATGTTATAACTTTTTAAACAAATACAAAAAGATTAATATATTAAAGTGTCTCTGCCAAGATTCCTTGATCAGAATTCCCAGAGTTCTGTAAGAGGTTGGTAGGGGTTCTGCAAGAGATTGTGTTGAAAGAAACAGCACACTTTTCTTGAGCTGTAGATACGATAATTTTTATGCACACTTTCCTTGAGACCTGAAAATTATTTCAAGAGTTCCCCTAGGGTAAAAAGATTGAGAAAGACTGGTGCATAGAATTAAAATCATGTAAAGCATTAAGTTAGCGATCCAGTGTGGTGTAATGGTTTGAGTATGCCAGACTGCAACTCTGAAGACCGGAGGCTGAATCCCTGCTCAGTCTCAGAAACTCCTACCTTGGACACATCACACTCTCTCAGCCTCAGAGGAAGGAAAAGGCAACTTGCCTCTGATTAAATCAAGATCATGCCAAGAGATAAGGCTGCAAGAGAAGGATGGCCAAGCAGGAAACTGAAACTTGGTCTCCAGGGTTGTAGTCCAACCCTCTGACCACTACATCATGCTGGTTGTTATTTGTTTTCATTTTTGAAAGCTGCCTTGAGTCTCAGTTCTAGGAAAAGGACAGGACACAAACAAATAATAATATGAAAAATGTAAAGAAGACAGAAGAGGAGAAGTAGCAGCAGCAGCAGTAGTTCCATTAGTTTTATTCCTGTTAGATACTAGTAGTTAAATTCTTAGGGGTTTCTTAATTACAGTTTTTCCTGTCTGGACTTACACAGCAGCTGGAGGCAGCTCTCTGGGGTGCTGAGTCTGGCTGTGACATCCCCTTTTGTTAGCGAGGGGTAGGGGCAATGTAGCTCACTGAGAAGGCCACTCACTTCAATCTGGAATGTCTCAGCATCTTCGGGACCTGAAAAAATAGCAGCTCATAAACATCTTTATATCATAAATGGTTTGTGTTTTTCTTCTGACTGAGAGCCACCATGAAGTTACAAACTGAGAACACCATCAGAGTCTGAAGAGGAGATGGTGGTTTGTAGGCTGCCTAGCTCACAAAGGTATCCTAGGGCAAGATAGGGCTACAGTACATCTGGGTGATTTCTGCAGAGGTTGTGTGTGTGCTTGTGCTTTCAAATCACCTGTTGACTTATGGCAAGGAACAAGAAGTGGTTTGTTCTTTCCTTCCTCTGAAATATAACTGACAGCATTCCTTGATGGTCTTGCATCCAAATACTAACCAGGGCTGACCCTGCTTAGCTTCTAAGGTTACCAGTCATGGATTAAGAGAAGATGAAGCCCTCAAATGTTATCAGTCCGAGAGGCTCCATACAAAAAAAAAAAAGATGTGTATAATTCTAATAGCATATACTGGAAGCCATCAAGTGCCATTTACTGAGCATATGCACATGTCTAGCACTGTGATAATGTCAAAGATTTCTTCCTACCCTGAGTGGGATTCACATTCTCTTCCAGCGGGCAAAGGGTTCGGAGCTCTGAAACTAGCCAAGCGCAGAGCGCAGTGAACTGTGGGCTGGAGACACCACCCTCTGCCACCTGAGCAAATGTTTCCATAGACAGGCACCTGTGAGCAAAGGACAAAGAAGACACACCCTTTGATCAAGGAACTCCCTTTCCATTTCTCTCCTCATACCATCTCACACACCCCTAGATAACAAATGCAGGGAGTCAGAACACACAGGATGAACTCCAGCAAGGTGGAGCCCCTGGCACCTCTCATTTTGAAAATTAAACTTTAAACGTCAATGCTAACAGAAAAATACCTCCTTTCTGGGCCTCCTCCACACACCCAACCAGTATTTGCTACTAATGCCACTCCCTAGATTGCTTAACCAGAAATAAATGAATGCAAAATTCAAATAGGAAAGTAAAGAGTAAGAGACACAGTTTACCAACATTTTAAGATGTTGTTCAACATTTTAAGAAGTTGTTGATGTTGTGTGCCTTCAAATTATCCCTGACTTATGGCAACACTAAGGCAACCCTATCACAGGGTTTCCTGGGGCTGATGCACCCAAGGTCACCCAGTGGGTTTTCTATGGCTACACGAAGAATCATCGAACTCTTGTCTCAAGGATCACAGTCCAACACTCAAATCGCTACACAATGCTGGCTCTCAACAGTCAATGACTGAAAATAGCTTCAGGGACAGAAAATAGGTCTATATGAAGCCTTTTCCTTTGCACTTATTTTTATTGATGATCATAAACAAACAGCCAAAAGTAAAAAGAAGGAGAACTGTAAGCAATACAAGCACATTCCTAAAGAAACTAAATAAATACAAGAAAATAAAGGAAGGGAACAGATAGGAGACATTACAACACTTGCTATTAATACTGATACAAGTAAACTAAATATCCCTAAAGCTAAGAAAAAAGAACTTCCACCCAGAAGGAGGTATCAGTCTTGTTGAAATCACAAAAAGGTCTAACTGTTAGCTGTATGGAACACAGAACACCACGAATGCCAGCGTTGAATTTAATGTTATCATGGCCACAGCTAATTACTCTGTTTTTCCCTTTGCACTTATAAAAGTCATAGAATCATAGAAATGTAGAGTTGGAAGAGACCCCCAGGGACCATCCAGTCCAACCCCCTGCCATGCAGGAACACCCTCAAAGCACTCCCGACAGATGGCCATAGAATCATAGAAATGTAGAGTTGGAAGAGACCCCAGGGGCCATCCAGTCCAACCCTCTGCCATGCAGGAACACCCTCAAAGCACTCCCGACAGATGGCCATAGAATCATAGAAATGTAGAGTTGGAAGAGACCCCAGGGGCCATCCAGTCCAACCCCCTGCCATGCAGGAACACCCTCAAAGCACTCCCGACAGATGGCCATCCAGCCTCCGCTTAAAAACCTCCACGGAAGGAGACTCCACCACACTCCGAGGCAGCAGATTCCACTGTCCTTTACCAGTTTGATGGTATGTGAGTCCTATAAGGGTGAAGCTTTCAGCCTTCAATTGACGGACATCCCTTACAACACAAGGCTTGCGGGCTGAATCCAGCCCACCACGCCATTTCATGTGGCCCTCCCTCGCACCTCTCCTGCAGCTACAGCACTCCCCCTGCCTGGCGAGCCTGATCCCCACATTGTGGGCCCCCAACTGCTGGTAGAGGGCCCAGCAGCCAAGACTCACAAACTACTTCTATTTCTGACTGCTCCTCTGTCCAATGCCAGAGCATTGCCACGGCTTACCATGGCAACACTCTGCACGGCTTGCAAGAGTTGGGCAGAGAAGCAGTCAGAAATAAAAGTAAATTGCGAGTGCCGGCTGCTGGGCCTGTCTTCAGAATACTGGCCCACAATGGAGCAATTGGGCTCACCAGGTACAGAGAAGGATGGGGGGCCGAAAAACCACGGGGGGGGGCGTGGAGCAGAAGGAGGCAATATTTGTATGATTAAAAAAAAAACTTTTGTTTTTAAAGCTTATTTTTCAATAAATTGTACCATAATT
Source organism: Ctenosaura bakeri (assembly GCA_948474755.1). Lineage (NCBI taxonomy): Eukaryota > Metazoa > Chordata > Lepidosauria > Squamata > Iguanidae > Ctenosaura > Ctenosaura bakeri. The sequence continues at coordinate 12,051 of CAOLHI010003718.1, read as the reverse complement.
GTACACTTGAATATCTGCTTGCTATTATTTTTCCTAGACGGCCAGTTTCAGGGCGAGTTGTTACCAGCTCTGAAACTAGTAATAATGGGACGCAGAGGCAATTATTTCATGTGATAGAAGAGCAGATATACCCTATACTGCTGACGAGGCCCAAGATGAAACTGAGGTCATTTCCGCACTAGCCTGTTATAGCGCGATGATTCCACTTTCAACCTCCTCTGGAATCCTGGGGTTTGCAGTTTCGGGAGGGGCCGGCCTCTATAGAGTTGGAAAAGACCTCAAAGGACATCCGGCCGGCCCCTCCCGAAACTGCAAACCCCAGGATTCCAGAGGAGGTTGAAAGTGGAATCATCGCGCTATAACAGGCGAGTGCGGAAATGGCCTGAGTGACACCCCTGCCTTAGAAGAACGGACACCTGGCAGCCATCACAGGGCCGAAGGCTCAATTTTTTTTTACCCCGCCCCCCAATAATGGTATGAAAGCACCCCCCTCGCCCACCCCCCGACCCCCTCCTTACCCGTCTCCTCCGCCCCCCTCCATTGTCTCGTCAGCCTCCAGCCCAACACTTCTCTCACTTCCTTGATCCAAAGGCGCATGCGCCGCAAACACTTCTGCTCGGCTTTCCATTGGCTTGAGGGAGGACCGCCTCCCGGAGCGCGCGATGGCCTTTTTCATTGGTCGTCTTTTTTAGCCAATGAGAGACTTTTCTACCCAATTTTTTTTTTTCCATTTCCCCCTCCGGTCGCCTATTTCTACCGTCCACCAATGAAGAGTCTGCTCTTGAAACCGGCCGGGTGACGCTCGCGCAGGCGCAGTCCGAAAAGCTCTTTACCTCACGGAGCCTTGGCTTGGGGGAATACTCTCCTAGCAACAAGGACCTTGCCGTCCCGCCTCCGTCGCCCAATGAGCAGCTGCCTGTCAATACGAGGACAGGTTTCAGCCAATTAAAGGCCGCGGTTAGGTACGCCCTGCCTTTTCCCCATGGCAACCAGCCAGGCAGGCTGTCAAAAGCCGCCTACCGTCCAATAAGAACTTCGCCCATCTTCCCACGTGATCTTGAGCCTGGCGAGGAAGCGGGGGCGGCTGTCAGTGCCGGAAGCCTTCCCGGTGGGCCTCACGCTTCGTCGCGGACGGTGCCTCTGAGCATACGCAGAGTGCCCTCCCCACATGACACACTCCCAGCGGCCCCAAGGCGGCGGGGCCGTCCCGGTGGATCCCCCTCTTGTCCCGCTTCAGCCGCTTTCGAAATATCCCCGACCATTTCCACACGAGACGGTTATAGCGCGATAATTCCGCTTTCAACCTCCTATGGACACCTGGGGTCTGCATAGGAGGTTGAAAGTGGAATAATAGCGATGTAACCCTCTAAGTAGGGAAAAGTTACCCTAAAATGCCACAAAAACCTGATATAAGGCTATTTTACTCTTGTACTTAATCACTAATATTAAAAAAATAAAAATACAGAAGACACAGCACCCTTTTCGCCCCCTGAGAACACGAAACAAACACAATGCCAGGCTCTTCCTTTGAGTGTGTGTGTGGTTTTTTTTTTCTTTTTAATTTACAACATACATCTTTAAATAATAGAGCATCCTCTTCCAGTGTCCTCTCTGCCGCCCTTTTTAAAATACACAGAAATTACAATATTGAATATACAAATACTAAAAACAGGGAGGGGGGAAAAAACCTTCAGATTGGCAACCACACCAAAAAAAAATAAATAATAATAATTAATAATGTCTGCAGTATGAACCTCCTTACCCCCTGCTGTTCTGATTTCCATTAACCCCTCCTTTTCTTTTAAATGTATAAAACAGAATGAAAACAGTCTCGGGCAACAAGATGCTCCCGGCTTCTGCGATCTGCACCTCAGCCTCTGGGACTGGCGTGAGTATATTGGTGCTCCAAATGTGGACCATTCCGGACCGCCGTGTAATATTTTCAAAATCAAGCATGAGACAGGACTGGAAAAGGTTTAAGGGCAGTGGTTCTCAACCCTCCTCATGCCACGACCCCTTAATACAGTTCCTCATGTTGTGGTGACCCCCAGCCATAAAATCATTTTCGTTATTATTTATTTATTTATTTATTATTTAGTTAGTTGTTTCCAACATCAAATAGATTGGAAACCACTGCCCTAAATCACTGCTCCGGATAGACGTCTAATGCCTAAAAACTGGTAACCCTCCCCCTTTTTTTAAGCACAGAAAGTGTCCATCAATGCCAGAATTCAGGCAGTCGTTCTAGTTCTGAATGTTGGGTTTCCACAGTTCAAAAAGCCAGTCACTCCCAACGGCAGCGCCGAAACAGCCCACATTTTACACGAGGCGCAGGGAGGAAAGGACAGGGAGAGAGGAAAGATGGCGGCGGCAGAAGCAGACGCGTTTTGTTTCCCTCCCTTCCTCCCTCCCTTAAAGGGAGTGCGGACGCTGAACATACAAAAAGCGAGGAATGCAAGACAGTCCGGGCGAAGAACACAACACGTGTGTGTGGCAAGCACCAAGGGTCCACGCACAACAAAAGTGAGAGGAGAAAGTCATCCTGGCTATTTCTGCACTAGACTGTTATAGCGCTATGATTCCACTTTCACTGTCCTATGGAATCCTGGGGTTTGCAGTTTGAACCCCAGCGCAGGGGTCTCAGAAGCACTGCTCCCATTGGCTGCGAGGCCACCTTCTTTTAAAAGGGGGGGGCAGGACTGAGGAGCGGCGACCCCTGTGAAATGGTCGTTCGACCCCCAAAGGGGTCCCGACCCCCAGGTTGAGAACCACTGGTTTAGGGAGTCCTTCTACTTTTTCTCCAATTGCCTTTCACAGCCTAGGTCACTTCCGCACTACAGTGTTAAAGTGCTGCTATTCCACTTTCTTTCCTTTTTTTTTAATTTCATTTTATTAAAATTTCACAAGAATAAAACAACATTTTCTTACTGTTAATTCAAATGCAATATTTCTTGATTCTTCCTAGACTGATCCTGCTTCCATCTTCAATGTCAATCTAATTTACATTTCCCTTAGCACTGCATAAACAAATATTTTGTAGGTACATTGCATTTCATTTTCTTTATCCAGCTTCATGATATCAATACAACTCCATACATTACACTTTCAAACTAATATCATGAACTACTGACTTCTTAAATTCGTCTCCCTACCCATTCTTTCTGAATTTCATTGTCTGTTTTCCCTTTCAGGCTTTGTGATACTATATCAGCATTTTTATTCTCTATAAAAGTCCCCCACCATTGTTCAACTGTAGGTATTATTTGCAATTTCCAATGCTATTCCACTTTCAATGCCCTGTGGAATTCTGGGGTTTGTAGTTGACTGAGACCAAAGAGCTCTTTGGCTGAGAATTCGAGATGCTCTTCCCTAAACTACAAACCCCAGGATTCCACAGGAGGTTGATAGTGGAATAGCAGCACTTAAACACAGTAGTGCGGAAATGGCCCTAGTCTAGGGGTGTCCTGGATGCAACGTAAAGGGAAGGCTGTTGCCCTGGGATGGCAGATTTGGGGTGCCATGGATGTGCGGGAGCTGGGGTGGGGGAAGACAGCTAGATCCAACCCATGGGATACAATCTATTGGGACGAGAACATATTCTCCCATATAGGTTCTCCTTGGATCGTCTGGGGATCATCCAGGGGTACAGAAGGCCCCATATTAACTAGGAAAGCACATAGTATACATACTGTATAATGTATTTCATGCTGTTCACCACCTCGATCCGTGTGGAGAGGTGGGATACAAATAAATTTTATTATTATTTTTATTATAGCTGCTATTTGCAATGCTAGTGTCGGAACTAGAGGAGGCACCTCGAACCAGTATCTCTTGTCCTGTATTAGATTGCAAGCCCTGTCCACCTCCCAATTTCCTTGCAAAGTCTTGGTTGGGGATTTTGGGGAGTTAAAGCCCCCCCGCAATAAAAATTCGCAAGCTCTGCTCCAATCCATGACCCTGCTGCATCTCTGGAATTGGTCCTGGGCCATTAGGAATTTCTGCCACAGGCACAACAAGGTATCCTGGGTCACCCCCCCGTCCCGATCCTAAGGAAGTTCACCCCCAAACAAGACCTGTTATTTTAGTGAGGCTTGCTTCTAATAGGCACAGTAATGTGCACAGCATGTTGTTAGGATTGAACAGGCAAGCAAGTTTGAGAAATTTAATAAAAATGAAGAATTCTGTGCACAGTAAGTGCACAGTTAAGAAATGCACATATAATGCACATATAAATCAAACAGCAACACTGGTTTGTCATAGTAAACAGCTGCAGAAATTTAACTACGGTGTCTGATGGGGGGTGAAATAATGACAAGGCAAACATTGTTTGAAGCCTATGCAGATTGTGTGCTTTAAGGGGATGTTTTTCCATTCTCTCTTCCATCCTGCACGTTTGACATCCGCAGGCATCCTTTTTATTTCAGAGCATCTCTAGCCTGCTTTCTGCCTCTCTTTGACTATTCGCACATGGCCCTGACAAGCAAGGAGAGAGAAATTGAGCTATGTGCCATTGACACATATACTTTGAAGCTATTCATAAACAAGATTTATGCCCCCTTCCCTGTGACAAGGTATGTTTCAGAAATGTGGTATTCCACATCTGAGTAGCTGAGTGAAAAGTTCAAAGATATGTTGCTTTACTTGGGCCATTTCCGCACTAGCCTGTTATAGTGCGATGATTGCACTTTCAACCTCCTCTGGAATCCTGGGGTTTGCAGTTTCGGGAGGGGCCGTCCGGCCCCTCCCGAAACTGCAAACCCCAGGATTCCAGAGGAGGTTGAAAGTGGAATCATCGCGCTATAACAGGCTAGTGCGGAAATGGCCTGAGTCTTTCCATTAGAAATCTGTTACAGTGGTTTGTCAAATGGTACCAGTCCCTTTAACTCTCCCAGTGTCACATACTCACTGGCTCTTAATTCCTTACTCAATACAGTGGGACCAGCAGTAATCTACATTAGAATGACTGAGATGAAAAGAAAAGTGGGAACTGTAGTACCAAGACTCGTGTTCAGAAATAAAAGGCTTATGTTGTTAGGATTGAACAAGCAAGCAAGTTTGAGAAATTTAATAAAAATGAAGAATTCTGAAAAGCCAGACCTCTCTGTTAATCACAAATGGTGGGATATATCTCATCTAGTTGCCTCGTACAGTTGTGACACTTAGGCTGTGCTATATATTATAATAAATCCAAGGAAATGGAAGTATACCTCCTCGCTTTTTTACTTGCAGAGCACCCATTTCTTTCTCTAACGCTGTGAGCCCTGCTTTCTACACATCATCGGTCTCAGAATTAAAACCTTAACAAAGGTGCGCACACACAAACTTATACACATACAAACAGAAAGTATACAATGAGGGCATTAAAACGTACCCTGTAAACCGAACCCTGTCTGCATAAACAATCATATTAAAAGTGCATTGCTATATCTTGCACCCAACTATGTTTGTCCTAAGTTACTCTCCCGCCAGTAAGAAAATCCACAAAGCTTTATAACTTTCTCAATATATTATTATGAGTAATATGGCATGCCAACACAGGGCCACTCTAGGATATGTAGTTCCAATTTCACACACTCCTGGGATGGCCCTCTAACTCTGTGGGTTACATATTCCATAATGCACCCAAGAAGTGCCACATCCCAGCCACTGCATTGATCCACCCCTTTCCATATTTGTTAAAGTTCCAAACATGCTACAGAATCAGTGCTAAATCTCAGGGAATCTCTATACCGGTCTGAGTTGTTTTTATTCTCTATGCCCGGGAATTTAAAAAAGGGTACCCTCTTCTCTGTTTAAACAGACGTGTTTTTCACACTTTTCTCCAGGCAAACCCACTCCCTCAGCCTTTACATACTCCTAGTTTGAGTTCCCACAGAGAGAATGTAGAAGTGGAGAAGCAAATGCAAATTGCAAATGCAAATTCAGTAGTAACAGCCACATGCTTCTTGATAAGTTTCCAGCAGAAAAATCTTCAAGTTCAGAGAGTTTGCAAAGATACGTAACCCCACCTCCATTCAAAGGGAAGGAGAGCATCTATCACAGAGATGGGCAAATCGGGATCTATTCACACCATATGCAGCCCCCAAGGCTACTGTTGTGAACCCATGGTAAAAAAAAAAAATCTGGAAAACAGTTTTAAAAAATTATTTGCCCCCAGATATTCTTGAGGATATTCTGCCAGTTTTTGAATCTGGGTGTTGAGCACAAAGCACTAATGCCTCATTCTAAAACACAGTACAGTACAGTCATATCTCAGTCAGCAAACCCTCTGGCAAAGAAGTCTTTACAAAGTCTTTTTTACATCCCAAGCCTCCCTTTTTCTCCTTATCCTCTATCCGGAAATTTTGTAGCAGCATTAGCAAGCATTAGAAGGATGAAGGAGAAACTATTTCTGTTTTGGAGGTTTTTAAGCAGAGGCTGGATGGCCATCTGTTGGGAATGCTTTGATGGGTGCTCCTGCATAGCAGGGGGTTGGACTGGATGGCCCCTGAGGTCTCTTCCAGCTCTGTGATTCTATGATTCTATGAAATGCAGACATTTGGTTTTGGGTCACATCAGCCTCTCTTCACTTCTAATATACTGTATTATGCAAACCATAATGATTTGGATACCACGGATCAGTTGCACAATTCCTACAGTTTCAAGGTTTTAGGTTATTAAAATTTTTCTTTTTAATTTTTATTTTGGCAAGGATTGGAATGGCCAGTTTAGAGACACTGAGAAGGGTAACTAGGGGGAAATTGATAGAGAAATGCAGCCCCAGGGTTGGACTGCTGCAAAGCCGTTTTCAGAAAAGTTACATTCTGGACTACAATTTCCAGAATCTATCAGCCAGCAGCAGGCAGGTTTGGGGATTCTGGGGACTGGTCCATATTAACTCTTCCTAAATTCTCCTGAAAGCTCCTAACTGCATTTCATACGACAAGTTTGCATGGCTCCTTGTTTTTCTCTCTATCCTTTCCTAAGGCCATTTCTGCACGAGTCTATTATAGTGCGATGATTCCACTTTCAACCTCCTATGGAATCCTGGGGTTTGCAGTTTCGGGAGGGGCCACTTGGCCCCTCCCGAAACTGCAAACCCCAGGATTCCATAGGAGGTTGAAAGTGGAATCATCGTGCTATAACAGACTCCTGCGGAAATGGCCTAAAACTCTACTGAAGGCTCAGAAGCACCAAAGAGAAAATTTGGTACAGTTTATCTTACATTTTGGAGCACAAAAGTCTGGTATCCACTTTCCAGTTGATAAAAAACAGAGAGGAGAACAGCTCTCACCATTGGAACCCATTGGAACCAATACAGCTGAACGGCAAAGCCACACAGACAAAAGACTCCTTTCACCCATTATGTCTCCAGGGGCTAAATGCGTTAAATGTCTTGCCACCCAAGGTTTGGCATGTTCCTTTTTATCCTGGAAGTACCAGACAAGCCTCCACTGTGCCTAGTCCCCTTGGGTTACTGGTAAGCAAGACGGGGCAAGGGTGACCCACTGCACCAACACTTGGCAGCAGGGTGGCCAGTTTGTTACTCAGCCATCCAGACATTGTCGGACCGCAAGTCCACCTTTCTAGACAGTGTTGCCAATTTTGAGCCATGCGGGCAGATGCAATCCAACACCACTTGGGGGGCTACCACACTGAAAACTGGAGAGGGCTCCTGTCGCTTTAATGGCTATATGAAAAAGGGGATTTCAACAGGTGTTGCCAGTCGTGCAACCAGGTAACAAGCAACTTTACAACAGACCCATGCAGCTTAGGTCCAGACTATCCGAAAGACCGTATCTCCCTATATGAACCTGCCAGCATTTTAAAATCCACAGGGCAGGGTTTTCTCTTGGTTCCACCACCTCAAAGGCTCACTTGAAAAGGATCCAAGAAAGAGCCTTCTCAGTGCCTGCTCCCACCCACTGGAATTCCTGTGCTGGACCCCTCCTGGCTCTCCTTTTGCCAACAGGCAAAGAAGGTTTAAGCAGGCTTTTAAGGTCTAATTGCTCACAGAGAGGTTTCTAATTAGGAAGGGTGATTGATTGATTGATTGATTGATTGATTGATTACGTGTATGTCTTTTAAAAAAAAGTTTTACTATTTTAACGTGATGATAACAGCTTGTACATTTTTATTGTTAGGTTTTAATTGATTCTTTTCATAAGCCACCTTGAGTTTGACTCCACAAGAAAGGCTGCACATAAATGAAATAATTAACTAAGCAACATCTGCTGAAATTCCCTATTCGACACAACCATTAAAGAATAGGAGCCTTCTTCAATTTTTATTCTGGCAATTGTAGAACTTGCCCACAACCGTCATCAAAATGCTTCCAAGGTGGAACGTCTTCTGCAAACAACAAGCACTGCAAGGGGGCTGTGCAAGGGGTAATCCTTCAAATCAACACCACCCACTCCAGAGTGGAGCTTAGTATCTTTGCTGTGTGGGTTTTTTAAAAACACCACAACCTTCAAGGCGTGAGATGGGAGGCAGAGAAAAGATGGCACCTCCAACTCACTGGGCAGTCATCGCTTTCATTTCTCTCGCATTTATGCACTTCTTTTCTTAAAAATGAAACAAAAAAACAGTGTTATCTCCCCTCTAACAACATCTCATTGCCAAGTCCACTAAAAAAAGTTCAACTGTGTTTTTTCCTTGGTCTGTCCATCCTTGATTGTGTTTTCTTCTCTTGACCATTTTCTTGTAAAAAGGATCCCACCCTCCCGCTTTTTTGGAAACTGGGAAATGAAAACAAAACGAAACAGGAATTCCACCAGTGTGCCTCAGAACACAATGCTCTTTTCCCCAAAACTGACGTAAGACGGGTAGGGGAAGCAGAAAGAGATCCAAGGGTGAGGAGAGACGAAGGAGGATCAGAAGCCCCCCAGAAAACCTCTGGCTTTGTGGAAAGCCACCGGCGTATGCCTGCTGCCGCCCCCACGGCTAAAAGTGAGCGCCCTGTGTTGGACCTCACCGGCTTCACCGCACAGCCTTGTGCTTGCCCCCGCAGCAGCCGCAGTGCTCCCCACACCAGTGGCAGGCGTGGAGGGGCAGGTAGCAGCACATACAGGGGACCACAAGGGAGAGGGTGACCAAGGCCATCCAGCGGATGCAGAAGTGGGGGTGGCCAGTGTCACACGAGCAAGGGTCCGAATACTCCCCTTCCGAGTCTGACATGCAGTGGTAGAGCATGCTCTCGGCGCACCACATGCAGGTGAACTGATAGACGCAGCGGCCAATGGGATCGGGGGCATCTTGGCACTGCCCGCGCCCGTTCTCCTCATTGTTAAAGACGTCCCGGCAGTAGACGCACCGAGAGGGTACTGTGTCCTCTTCCAAGCCCGCAGCCCCAAGTGGGGGTGGTTGCTGCTGCTCCTTCAGCGGCTTGTGTTTGGGGGGCGAAGGGGTGCCATGGATCCGGCAGGAGGGGGAGGCCTTGGGGTCCTTGAGCCGCCCTTCAGCCCCAGGTGGGAAGCTATACTCCTTCTCCCGCAAGGACTTGCCGCTTCCTCCACCCTTCTTGAAGTGGACGCACATATCAATCTTGTCAGGGTCCGGCTGGTGCTTCTGGACTACAGCCCGGCGGTAGTCCTCATAGCCTTTGGTCACCCAGAGGTCTCTGCAAGGGGTGATGCTCTCCAGTTCCTCTTCATCTGGAAGGCTCAACTGCTGCAAAGGCTGGGGCTGGACCTGCTGTGTAAGAAAGAAGAGAGAAAAAATGGTACCTTTGTCTTCATGTGGCAGAAGCAGAACTTGAACTCAGGTCTCAAGAATGCTTACAGTGTGATTTAAGCTGGCTTAATCATCAAGTAAGAGCCGGCATCATGTAAGTGGTTTCAGCTGGAACAGGGCTCTGAAAAGGTGTATCTACATTATGCAGTGACAATGCACTGATATCGCTTTAATGGCTATGGCTCCAACCTATGGAATTCTAGGATTTGTAGTTTGGTGGCGAGGTACTGAGAATTCTTCTTTGAGCTCTCATGCTGTAGTTCAGCTGAGCAAAGACGAATGCTATGTCTCTCCCCAAACTACAAATCTCAGGATTCTATAGGTCAGTGAAAGGACTGAGGTTCGTTCTTTCCAGAGCAATGTACTTTCCTTCATACTAGATTTCCCATAAGTCTGGGGTGGGGGAGTCATGACAGTTAAAACCAAGTCTTTTACCAAAAATTTGCAGTTAGATCTGCCTGCTTTTCAGAACAACATGGCATTCTGCAAGAGGTCAAAGCAAGCAGAATGGCTTGATGCTGTGGACTTAATTCAAAATACCTAGGAATGGATAAACCTAGCGCAAAAACAACACTTTAAAAGCTAACAAATTTACTGGCTACTGCTTTCACTGTCATGTGGCATACTAGTCTGAGTGAGAAATCTAGGTCCGTGCCTCTCCTTAGCCACAGTCTTCCTTGGCTCATTTCAGACAAGATACTCTTGAGTCCAACCCACTTGGTGGTGAGGATAAAAATCAGAAAAAAAGAAACTCATATTTATGCCATCCAAAGAGCAGCTTGGATACAGGGATGACAACAAAAATGGATAGCAAAGGAACTGGTGGCTAGGACACCATTAAGTGCTTCCTTCCCAAGAGGGAGGGAAGGAAGGAAGGAAGGAAGGAAGGAAGGAAGGAAGGAAGGAAGGAAGGAAGGAAGGACAGAAGCAAGCTTGACACAGATCCAGGAAGAAAGAAGGTTTTTTCCCTTGGGTTATAAAAGTCTGGTGAGCCAAGGAAGTGGGATGCAAGGATACTGACATCCCAACAATTAGGACCATTTCTGCACTAGACTTTACAGTGCTATTATTCCACTTTCAGCATCCTATGGAATCCTGGGGTTTGCAGTTCGGGAGGGGCCTCCCTAAACTGCAAACCCCAGAATTCCATAGGATGTTGAAAGTGGAATAATAGCACCGTAACAGTCTAGTGCAGAAATGGCCTTAGGTACCACTTTTTACCGTGGTCTATTCTCCGAGTTCTTCAAGGATTTCTACTGACCAAAACAAATGGTCAAGCCCAGGACCTTGCATATAATGGAGGGTGGCAATGGGTGCCCCTCCAGTTGCCAAACTGCAACTCGCATCAGCCCTAACCAGCACACTCAATATTGAGGGACTTTGTACTCGATTGACAGTTCATTCACACACAGACTCATCTTCTCCTTGCAATCCATCACAACCTGTTCCACATTCTGAGAATAAGGGAAGGAAGCCCTCCTTGGCATAACCAGAGTCCCACAATCTCTACGTTCCACAAATAGGTGGAACTGTCTCACTATGTGGTCCTGAGGGGTGGTGCTCTAACTTGCGAAGATTGTGTACAAAGCTACCCATCTCGTCTTGTAATCTGGACATCTGGAAAGGAGAACGGTGACTGACTGTGGGATGACTAGGGGAGCTGGGTATCTACAGCTTGGAAAAGAGAACATTCAGAAGTGATAGGATAAGCTATAAAATGATGCCATGGACAAGATGGAGCAAATTTATTTTCTGCAGTTCCAGAGAGAAGGACATGAACCAGACTGGATTCAAATTACAAGAAAAGAGATTCCACCTGAATATTAGGAGACATGGTGATAGCTATTCAACAATGGAGTGGATTCTCCTTCCCTGAAGGCTTTTAGACAGAGGCCATTTCCGCACAAGAATCTTATAGCACTATGATTCCACTCTCAACATCCTATGGAATCCTGGCGTTTGCAGTTTCGGGGGGGGGCTGGCTGGCCCCTCCCGAAACTGCAAACCCCAGGATTCCATAGGATGTTGAAAGTGGAACCATAGCGCTATAACAGTCTCATGTGGAAATGGCCAGAGACTGGCTGAGCATCTCTCAGGGATACTTTAACTGTGGCTTCCCAGTATGAAAGGGGTTGGACTAGGTAGCCCTAGAGTTCTTTCCAACCCTCTGCATTTATTATTTGCCTGGAGGCATTTTCCAAACTTGCGGCCTGTTAGAAGCGCAACAGTGCTTAGCTATAAAGAGTCAAGCGTGTCTCAGAGGGGCGTAGCAATCGGACGAAACAGTCTGAGTGACCCAAAGAATCCTCCCTTCTTGTCTACCTATCCTGATTCCTT